>CAUYRT010085296.1:0-19399 GCA_963574885.1 Lepilemur ruficaudatus
GCCATCAAATTGGTACTGACTGATTAATATTACGGTGCTCAAATGGTGGTGATGTTCACTAGGGATTCGGGGGGTGGAGGGTAGACCCACATCTGAGGGATGGGGTGAGCACTGTGGAGGGGAGGGGAATGCTTGAAATGTAGTTGGGGAAGGGAATTAGAGGTCTCAAAAAGGGAAGGAAATCCCCTAAATTTGAGTTATGTGAATACCTATACAACTTGGTAAATTTACTGATAATCATTGAATTGTACACTTAAAATGGAGTAAAGACATGATATGTAAAATAATAATAATATAAAAAACAACAAAAGAAAAAGTAAAAAACACAGAATGAAAGAAAATATTTGCAAATTATATCTCTGATAAAGGACTTGCATCCAGAAGATATGATGAACCCTTACAAATCATAAATAAGAAAAATAATCCAATTTTAAAATGGCCGTTTTCTAAAAGCTAAGTAAGCAGGCAATAAGCACAGGAAAAGATGTTCAATGTCATTAGTCATCACTGGTTTCACAAACCAAAGCCACAGTGAGATACCACTTCACACTCCTTAGAAAGGTTATGATAAAATTGATGGCAACACCCACTGTTGGGAAGGATGTAAAGCAACTGGGATTCTCATTGCTGATGGGAATGTAAATGGTGCAGCCACTTTGGAAAATAGCTTGGCAGTTACTCAAAAGGTCGACCAGAGAGTTACCATATGACCCAGGAATCCCATTCCTGGATTTCTACCCAAGAGAAATGAAAACACATTTCCATACGAAAGACTTGTACATGAATGTTCATAGCAGCCTTATATTCATAATAGCCACAGTAGAAACAGCCAAATAGCCATCAACCAGGGAACAAATAAATAAAATGTAGTAGAGCCATAAAATGGCAAGTTATTTGGTCACATAAAGGAATGGAGTATCTGGAGTAATTACAGATTTTTTAGTTAATTATGAGAACCAGAACACACTATGAAATGTAGTGAAAGATGTGTTCAGGTCATTATGAAAAATAACAAAAATAAACAAGCTGAAACTCAGTACTCCATTCCTTCATGGTTCATCATGTTAGATGCTATAACCTAACAAACCTTGAAAACACTATACTAAGTGAAAGAAGCCAGACACAAAAGACCACATACAGTATGATTCTAATTACATGAAATGTCCCAAATAGGCAAATTCATAAAGATAGAAAGTAGATTCATAGTTGTCAGGGGTGGGAGTGGGGGAAATAGTGACTGCTAATGGGTACAGGGTTTCTTTTGGGGTAGGAAATGTTCTAAAATTAGAATATTGTGATGATTACACAATTCTCTAAATATATTAAAAGCCATTGAATCGTGTACTTTAAACAAGCGAACTTGAAGGTATGTAAATTATATTCCCCAAATCTGTTTTTTAAAAATCAATTACAGATTCTTTAGTTAATTATGAAAGTCAGAACATACTGTGGAATGTCATCAAAACTGTTGTCAGCAGTAAATGATGTTATTATAAAAAATAATGAAAATAAACGAACTGAAATTCATCTCAGAAAAGTTATAAAAAGAATAATAAAACACAGCTAAGGAAAACAGAAAGAAAGAGCAAAATTAAGATGATTACTGAA
Source organism: Lepilemur ruficaudatus (assembly GCA_963574885.1). Lineage (NCBI taxonomy): Eukaryota > Metazoa > Chordata > Mammalia > Primates > Lepilemuridae > Lepilemur > Lepilemur ruficaudatus. The sequence continues at coordinate 1,609 of CAUYRT010085296.1, forward strand.
ATTTGTTAGTTACAAGAGTATCAGTAGATTTAGTAAATAAGACTCAGAAATGGACTTTTTGAAAGAAAAGTAAAATGAACCCTTTCTCTATAAATATAATCAAGAAAAAAACAAAATATAAATAGACAAAACGAGAGTTGACAAAGATGTCATAAAAATAGTAGGAGAGGAGATTTTTTTAAATGGAAAAATTAGAAATCTGAATATCTTAAATGTAGGAGCTATTCTCAAATTTATTAGGTTTATTGCAATACTAACTTGATATAGTAATTCTATTGTTCATTTGGTAAAATATTAAGGCACAATTACTAGTAACTATTAGAAAGAAAAGAATAAGAAGGGAAGAATTGCCCTACAATATAGTAACATCAATTAAGTAAGCAGATCAGTTGACTTTGAAGCAGACCTTAATTTAAATAAGAACTTAATGAGTGTTAAAGAAGCATCACAAATTTATCAGGGAAGGGAATAAATTATTCATCAAATAAATTTCAAATAATTTAAATCCTTAAAGGTACAAAAGAAAAAATAGAGGGAGACTTCCTTAACTTGGTAAAAAATATCTACAAAAAACCTACAGCTAACTTTTTAAAAAAATTTTTAAAAAAATTTTTCATAAAGGTGGTTTGGAAAGTATAACATCATTCTTAATGGTAAGAAACTAGAAGCTTTCCCACTAAGGCCAGGAACAAGCCAAGATGTCCCCACTAAGACTAGGAACAAGGTAAGATGTCCCCTCTCACCACTCCTCTTCAACATTGTATTGAAAGTCCTAGCTAACGCAGTAAGACAAGAAAATAAAAAGGTATACAGGTTGGGAAGAAGGAACAAACTGTCTTTGTTCATAGATGTCCTAATTGTCTATGTACAAAATCTGAAATAATTTATAACAAAACAAAACACCTCCTAGAACTAATAAGCAATTATAGCAAGGTTGCAGGATATAAGATTAATATACAAAAGTCAATCATTTTCCTATGTATCATCAATGAACAAGTGGAATCTTAAATTAAAAACACAATACCACTTATATCAACACTCAAAAAATTGAAATATTCATGTACCCCATAAATATGTACAGATATTATGTACCAATAAAAATGAACTACTTAAGTATAAATATAATGAAATACATAAGATTTCATATTGATTTATAATAATGAAAGATTTATATGAGGAAAACTGCAAAACTATTGAAAGAAATCAAAGAACGAAATAAATGGAGAGACATCACGGCACTCTAGCCCAGGCAGCAGAGTGAGACTCTGTCTCAAAAAAATAGACAAATAAATTAATTGAGAGATATTCTATGTTCATGAATAGAAAAACCCAATATTGTCAGAACTTCAGCAAGTTATTTTGTGGACATCAAAAAACTGGTTCTAAAGTTTATATGGAGAGGCAAAAGACATAGAACTCAGTATTAAAGAACAAAGTTGGAGGACTGACACTACCTGACTTTGAGACATACTTAATATTAAATATAAAGCTATGGTGATATCCAGTGTGATACTGGCAACAGAAAGAACAAGTAGATCAACGGAACAGAATAGAGTGTCTAGGAACAGACCCACATATGTAAAGCCAACTGATCTTTGACAAAGGAGCAAATACAATACAATGGAGCAAAGATAGTCTTTTCAACAAATTGTGCTGAAACAACTGGGCATCCACATGCAAAAAAAAAAAAAATCTAGACCAAGCCTTACACTCTTTACAAAAATAAATTTAAATGGGTCATAGACCTATATGTAAAACACAAAATTAGGCCAGGCGTGGTGGGAGGCCAGGCACTCTGGGAGGCCAAGGCAGGAGGATGCTTGAGCTCAGGAGTTCAAGACCAGCCTGAGCAAGAGTGAGACCCCGTCTCCACCAAAAATAGAAAATATTAGCTGGTTGTGGTGGCATGCACCTGTAGTCCCAGCTACTTGGGAGGCTGAGGCAGGAGGATCGATGGAGCCCAGGAGTTTGAGGTTGTTGTGAGCTATGATGATGCCACTGCAGTCTACCCAGGGTGACAAAGTGAGACTCTCTCAAAACAACAACAGAAAACTTCTGATAAAGGACATTTATCCAAAATATGCAAGTAAGTCTTAAAACTCAATAATCAGAAAACAACATGATTCTTAAAATGGGCCAAAAACCTTCACAGACACCTCACTAAAAAAGATATACAGACGGCAAATAACTATATGACAAGATGCTCCACATGATATGTCATCAGGAAAATGCAAATTGAAAAAACAATTTGCTTAGAATGGCCAAAATCCAGAACACTGACAGCATCAAATGCTGGCAAGGATGTGGAGCAACAGGAACTCCCATTCATTGCTGGTAGAAATGGAAAATGGTACAGCTACTTTGGAAGACAGCTTTGTAGTTTCTTACAAAACTAAACATACTCTTACCATATGGTCCAGCAATCATGCTCATTGGTATCTTCTGCAATGAACTGAAAACTTATGTCTACACAAAGACCTGCACATGGATGTTTATAGAAGCTTTATACATGATTGCCAAACTTGGAAGCAACCAAAACAAAAATAGTCTGTATGATATTATGATGGTGGAAGCATGTCATTATGCATCTGTCCAAAACTGTACAATGCACAGTAGCAGGAGTGAACCCCAATATGAACTGAGGACTTTGCATGGTAATGAGGTATCATTGTGTGCTCATTGATTATTACAAATGCCCCACTCTGCCAAGGGATATTGATAATCGAGGAGGCTGTGCATGTGTGGGGCAAGGGGCATATGAGGAATCTGTGTAACTTCCGCCCAATTTTGCTGTGAACCTAAAACTGTTCTTATAAAATAAGATTGCAAAAAAGATTCCATTAAAAGAAAAACAAATGAACAAAAAAGTTTAAAAAAGAAAGAATAAAAGCAGAAGACAAGATAGTCACTCTGTAATGGGAAAGAATTTTTCAAATATAAAAAAAGTGGCAGAATTCACAATGGAAAAAACTAATAGACATGTCAAACTTCTGCTACATGAAAAACTTCTTAAAATTAAAAATATGCCATAAATATTACAAATTCGTATTCTGAACAAAGCAACATACTTAACACCTACTGATTATATTTATGGTCCCAATTTTCTCAAATAAAAAAATGCCTTTATAAACACCAGAAAAAAATGGAAGATTAAACACTAAAACTTTAGCAGTCGTAGGTTGTGGGCATGTGGGTGATGTCTGCTTCCACCATCTGTGTGACCTTGGGGCAAGTCAGTCAACCTTTTTTTTTTTTTTTTTGTAAGTTTATCTGTACTATTCCACATGGGTCTACTGCACATGTGTGTGTAGTGAGTCCCGTATGGGACAGGCCGACAGACAAGAGGAAAGGAAGGCCTCAATCACAAATCCACACTGAGTGACTGCTCTGGGCAGCAACCTTTTAAGAGGTTGAGGCTTTTTCTCTGTGCTTTTTTATGTATTTCAAGGGTTTTCTTTACATTTTGTATTCACTTCATTAATTTTTTTTTAAGAGACAGAGTCTTGCTCTGTCGCCCAGGTAGAGTACCGTGGCATCATCATAGCTCTCTGCGGCCTCAGACTCCTGGGCTCAAGTGGTCCTTCCATCTCAGGCTCCTGCGTAGCTGGGACTACAGGTAAGCGCCACTGCACCCAGCCAGTTAGCCTTTCTGTGCCTCCGTTTCCTCACATGTAGCATGGAAATAGTAACAGTGCCTTCCTGGTAGGGCTGCTGTGAGGACCAAATGAGTTGATGCAAGCACGGTGCTCACAACGGTGCCTGGCACACCCTTGGCACTTTGCACACCATCATATTGCTGCTGTTATCATGTGTTTTCTTACAGATGGGCTTTTGGAGTTTCCATCATGTTTACCCAGGAGAGAACACTGACACCGACAGACTTCAAAGTCATGAGGAATGGGTGAGTGAAAATGGGCCAGGCAAATCAGAGAATAAAGGCAGTGTATATTATTCACATTACATAAAGCCAAAGAGGTATTATGTGTATGAATACATGACGAATTGGAGAAGTCTCAAAGAAATCGTACCCTGAGACGAAGTAGGGCCAAGTGAAATTCCTACTTCTCTTGCCACTGGCCACGAAGGTTTCATGGAGATGGGACCTTAGAAGTTGAAGAAGAGGAGGATTTATTAGTCGGAGTTACCACCAACAATTGACATTAAGAAGTGCTGCAGAAGCCCCTGTTTCTGAAAGTAGAGCTAACTCTGGACTGAAGGGGTGGTGGGTGGGGTGCTGTTAGCCTGGGGGATGCTGGAATGTTAACCGCAGAGGGCCCAAAGGCCCTGCCTTGTTGGAGCCCCACAGGAGAATGCACAACGATGCTGGTCTAAAGGGCCTTTTAGTCCACCAGGAAGGGCTTCCTTTGTGCTCTGGGCCCCTTTGTGTAGATGGAAGGTCCCCTTCAGGGATAGGTTAGTCTCTCATATAAAAACATATTTCGTAACATCTGCAGAAGAGTTTCCTGTAAAGAAATGAGCTTGTTAATGGCTGGGGAGAGGAAGAGCCACTGGCACACAGAATCCACACACTGCCGCTGCGTGTGAGCCCACGGCTATAATTCCGTGTGCATGTAGATACGTGCAGACGGGGCGTTGCAGTGGCCCGTTTCTAGTCTGCCCAGGGATGTTTCTGTACTTGGCTACATCTCAGGTGTTTTCACTCACTTCCCCTGGGCATCGAGGGGATGAATGCCAGAAACTAGGTGAGCAGGTAGCTGTGTCCACAGTTCCATTCTTCTCCCACCCGCTTCCTGCTGTTCCTCTGCCTGGAGAGACAAAACTGGCAGTGGACATGCCAGGGCAGGAAGTGGCTGCCTGAGCTGGCCCAGGTTACCAGCCTGGCTGGGCCCAGGTGTGACTCAGCCTGGGCTCTGGGCAATGAGGGAGAGAGGAGGAGACGTATAAAACACGACCATCAATCGCATCTAAGTCTCTCACTAGAGTCATTCGAGGTACTCCTAATAGACACCAAACCGTTAATAACAGTTCTCTCTCGGTGATAGAATTAAGGGAGATTTTAAATCCTATTTAATACATATTTCTACAATGTTTGAATTTTTTTGACAAGAACATATACCTTTATGAGCGGAAAAAGAATGAAATATTGAAATAAATAGATAAAACACAAATGTAAAAAGTACTTCCCACTGGGCACAGTGGCTCACATCTGTGATCCCAGCACTTTAGGAGGCCCAGGTGACAGGATCACTTGAGGCCAGGAGTTCAGGACCAGCCTGAGCAACATAGGGAGACCCCGTCTCTATGAAAAATTTTAAAAATTAGCCAGGTGTGGTGGTGCCTACCTATAGTTCGAGCTACTTGGGAGGCTGAGGCAGGAGGATTGCTTCAGCCCAGGAGTTTGAGGCTACAGTGAGCTATGATGATGCCACTGCACTCCAGCCTGGGTGACAGAGTGGGATTCTGTCTCCAAAATTAAAGTTAAAAGAATTAAAAGTACTCTCCCATCCCCAGATAATTTGTCAGTGGAGAGCAAAAGACTTAAAAATATGCTTACCATTTGAAACAATAGTTCCATTTTAGAAATTTATCTTAGGAAAATAATCAGAAATATGTGTGAAGATTTAGCTTTAAGAATTTCATTCCATACTTTTATAATAGTGAAAACTGAGCAAAACTAACCACAGGGGATTGGTTAAATAAATCATGGTATAATCATACTATGCGATATTGTCTAGTTACTTTAAACGATATTATATAAGATTTATGATGACATGGGTAATGTTCAGGTAATTTTATTAGAATACAAAGGACACCAAATATGTGTCCTTTATGATACTGTGTACACAGAACAAAAGATTGAGAGAAGAAACATGAAAATGTTAACTATGGTTATTTCTGAGATTATAGATTATTTTGATTTTGTGTTGTTTTTCTAAAATTTTCAAAGATTCTATTACATGTATTAATTTGTAGTAATACATGTAATTAAGTAAAATAATTAAGATTTTAAAAATATCCCACACTAAATCCTAGAAGTTTAGGAGGGATGATAGTCCCCAAGAAAAGAGTAAGCAAGCCACCACGCACTGAGTGGCAGAGGTCGTGCAGACTTACAACTGATCTTTGACTCTTACAGTGTGCCCATATGCAGATGAGTGAAAGAGGCTAAGAGACTTTCAAGGTCCCACAGCATGGTCTTGGCTTCATCGGGATTTGAACCCTGACTTGCCTCAGCAGAGTTGAGGGCATAGGACCACTCAGTCCCCCCATGGTCTGGGGATGTGGAGGCCTCCCATCCCCCCACTGGGACTTCTCCCCCTCGGCCAGGTCGGACCTGCACCCCAGCATGCCCAAGGGGGGCTCACATTCCTCCCTGAATGCCCCCCACTGATTTGCTGGTGTCAGTGCCGGCATTGCCCGTCTCTGGGCACAGGAGCAGCCGCACACTCGGGACGCCTCCAGCGCCAAGGTTTGCACACCTCAGGCAAGAGCCCACCTCCGTCTGCCTAGCCGGCAGCACCTGGGGTTCAGCTCTCCCTGCCTGGTTTCTGAGTCTTGGGGAATGTGCCCAGAAGCAAATTGGCACCGAGATTCATGTTCACTTCTCTACTCCCTCCAGCCTCCTGAGCCACTGGGGGGTCTTGGCTACCACCCAGCTTCCACGCCTCAGGTCTGAGTTTCTCAGAGGGAGTCTTGGGAGGTCCTTTGAGCTGGGCTCTCCTGAGAGACGTGCAGTGTCAGGTTATGAGGGACAAAGGTGGTCAGGGTCATGAGGGAAGGGGAGCTGGAGGCTTTAAAAAACATGGGTGGAGCAGAGAAATGGTCTGAAATCAGACTGGTGGCAAGGCAGGTGGCAGAACTATTGTTCATTTTCTTTTCCCGTTTTATTTGTCAGGGTTGTTCTAATACTTATGCAATTTTAAAAAATCAATCTTGAGGGCCAGTCACAGTGGCTCACACCTGTAATCCCCACACTTTGGAAGCTGAGGTGGGAGGATTGCTTGAAGCCAGGAGTTTGAGACCAGCCTGGGTAACATAGCAAGACCCCATATCCACAAAAAAATTTAAAAAATTAGCTGAGCCTGGTAGCATGAGCTTGCAGTCCCAGCTACTCGGGAGGCTGAGGCAGGAAGATCATCTGAGCCCAAGAGTTCGAGGCCACAGTGAGCTATGATAAGTAGTGCCACTGCACTCCAGCCTGGGCAGCAGAGCAAGACCCTGTCTCTAAAATAAATAAGTAAAATCAATCTTGAGTTCTCACAGTGTGAAAAAAGGATATGTAGAAATTTCTCTGAACCTCTCAATAGTTAAAACACCCCAGTTGTTCTGGTAGATCTCTGTCCTTTGAAAGATGTGTCCACACTGATGGAAAGGCTTGTTCTTTAGTGCTCCCCTGGCCGTCTTTTGCTCACCACTGCCTTAGCAGAAGCTGGCAGTGCCGCCGGCACGTCGTGAATTCCCGATAGGTGTTTGTTGAATAAATTAATGAACTGGGTCTGCATCCTCATTTAGAACACATTCCCAGGCTTGCAAGTGTGTAGGTGCTTTTTGTATTATTTATTATCAATAAAAGGATATCTTTTTAAAAATCAACCTTTGAAAATTAAATAAATCATTTCTATGAGAGTAAGAAAGTAAAGTCAGACCCAGCTTATTTATCTGTCTGGCTGGATAAGTACCATTTGAAGGTACTGATATCCCCTAACAAAACCAGTATCCATCCCTTAAATAAACAACCGTTCAAGTAAGAATAAGTGTGTCACTTCAGACACAATGTCCCAACGTGGTGATGACTAAGGAGCACTGTGCTTAAGACATGCTGGAGGCTTCCACAATCGACAGGGACACGCTGGACACCTGCAGGTAGACATGGTGGATTGACTCCAGAAACCCAGAAGAGCAGCTTCAGTGAGACGTAATTCACACACCATGCAATTCGCCTATCTAAAGTGGCTTTAGTTCAGTGGCTTTCAGTATATTCACAGAGTTGTGCAACCATCACCGCAGTCAATTTTAGAACATTTCACCACCTTCAAAAGAAACCTGGTACCCATCCCTTGCCTACCTCAGCCTCGTCCTAGGCAACCACTAATCTATTTTCTGTCTATATGGATTTCCCTATTCTGGACAGTTCATATCAATGGGGATATGAACTAGACAGATCATACAACACGTGATCCTTTGTCACTTTTGTTTAGCATAATGTTTTCAAAGTTCATTCATATTGTAGCATGTATCAGTACTTCATTTCTTTTTATCATTGAATAAATATTCCATTGAATGGATATAGCACATTTTGTTTGTACATTCTTCAGTTGATGGAAATTGGACTTGTTTCCACTTTTTTTCCATTATGAATAATGCTGCTATGAACATTCATTCACTGTTGAATGTATATACTCAGGAACGGGATTGCAGGGTCAGACAGTGGCTCTACGTTTAATTTTTCAAGGAACTGCCAGACTGTTTTCCAAAGTGGCTGCACCATTTTACATTTCAACCAGTAATATATGAGGTTCCAATTTTTCCACTTCCTTACCAACACATGTTATTATGTAGTTTGTTCTGTTTTTTTACAACAGCTTCCTAATGAGTGTAACATAGTATCTCACTGTGGTTTTGAATATGTATTTCCCTGTAGGCTAATGATGCTGAACATCTTTTCATGTGCCTATTGGCCGTTGATATGTCCCTTGGAAAAATGTCTGTTCGGCTCTTTTGGCCATTCTAAAATTGAGTTATTTATCTTTTTATTATAGAGTTGTAAAAGGGATACAAGTCCCTTATGAGACATATGATTTATAAATATTTTCTCCCACTGTGTGGGTTCTCTTTTCACTTTCTTGATGGTGGCATTTGAAACACAAAATTTTTTAGTATTCATTAAGTCTGATTTACTTATTTTTGTTACTTACACTTCTGGTGTCATGTCTAAGAAGGCTGTGCCTCATAAAGATTTACTCATATTTTTCTAAGTCCTTTTTAATTTTAGCTTTTACATTTAGGTCTATGATCTATTTTGAGTTAATTTTTATGTATGTTAATTTGAATTAATTTTTATGAGGTAGGAGTTCAACTTCATTCTTTGACATGTGGATATCCAGTTGTTCCAGCTTGTTGAAAAGACTATTCTTTCCCCCACTGAATTGTCTTGGTACCCTGGTCAAAAATCTATTTATAATAAATATAAGGGTTTATTTCTAGACTCAATTCTATTCCATTCATCTATATGTCTGTCCTTATGCCAGTATCATACTGTCTTGATCACTGTAGCTTTGTAGTAAGTTTTGCAATTGGGACATGTGAGTCCTCCAACCTTCTTTTTCAAGATCACTTTGGCTATTCTGGGTCCCTTGAAATTCTGTACAAATTTTAGGACCAACCCTTCAAAGAAGTCAGCCGGAATTTTGATACAGATTGCATCAAATCTGTAGATCCAACTGGGGAGTATCATCATCTTAAGAACAGTAAAGGGATTTTGAAAAGTATAAATTGCAAGGACAAAGAAATTGGGAGAGGAAAAGTAGAAGAAGAAGGAGTAAATGTCTTGGCTAAGCACTGGAAGCTGAGCCCAATGCCTGCAGAAAGGAACTAGCAGGACATGGGCAACTCCAGAAGGTGCTGGGTGTGGACACAGAGTGCCAAGGAAAGTAGGGGCGAGGTACAGAGCTGAGATGGAGGATGGGCTGAAAGTCCACTTGCAGAGCAGCTCAAGCCTCCCCTCCAGGTCTCTTCACCTCCCCTCAAGGCCTGCTGACAGCTCCTCCACTAGGCAAGAGAACAGAGGTCTGTTGTTTCCTAGAGTGATGATCTTGCAATGTGGCCTATGAACTGGGTTACTAGCCCCAGCAAGGTAAGTGCAGGAGGCAAGAACACGTGTTTAGAATTTCTACAGAAATTTGACCCCGCCTCAACATGCAAGTGTGCCATCGGTGGATTCTTCTTGCCAAATAGGATACAGGCCAGTTTGGACGTCTGAACTCCCAAGTGAGTCCCTGGCGGTATGCCACATGGACTAGTCATGCACAGTGGGTCCCTGACAGACTGGAGACAGGAAAACTGGTCCTTCCCCTCGGGCAGTCTGAGAAGAGCTGCTCTAAAGGCTCTGCCACAGGGGGCAGGGACAGATGGGGGCACCTGGCTGAACACCTCACTCGGGACAGGGGGATACCCAGCCTGCTCCTCCCACCCTCATTCCCAGGAATGGTAGCTGGGCTTACACCTGCTTCAACACCTAGCCCCAGAAGGGAATCTAGAACATTCCCATCAGAAAAGACTACAATGACCCAGAGACAAGATGTGTAAACACTGACATCTGGAGTCCCCTCAGCGAAACAGCTGACACCCCACCCTTCCACATCTCCACAGTGAGGTTCCCCAACAGGCCAGCCCTGCCCATGCACAAGAAGTTTAGCATAAGCTTGGAAATGGGTCGGTCTGTTTGTGTTCTGAATAAGGTTTGTATGAATATGGTTCAGAACTCAAAAGATTGGAAAGGTACAAGGAAGAGGTCTACCTGTGCCCTTCATGACTCAGTTCCCCTTCCAGGAAGCCTTTTAACTCTTTAATATTCGTAGACAGCCCACATGGAAGACAGAGGCTGAAATATAGGAAGAGGAGAGGAGAGGAGAGAATGGGTAGGGAGCAGAAGGTAAGTTCAAACGAGAAGACGAATAATATCCCTGGAAAGGAAAGAAGCTGGCACATCAACGAAATAAGAACAGTAGCCCATTTTAAAAAAAGAATATTCAGAGAACAAAAAAGAGTGAACTCTTGGAAATTAAAAATATGATGTAAAATATACAAAGATTAAAAATTCAACTTGAAAAGTTAGAGAAAGAAGTTTATAAAATCTCACAGAAAGTAAAACAAACAGATAAAAAATTAGATATAAAAGATTAGAAAATTAAAGGATCAGGTCAGGAGATCCAATATTCTAATAGCAGGAGTACAGGATGGATTGCACAAAGAGAAGAGAAAGGAAGAAAAAATTAAATAAATAACTCAAAATCTTGTTTTTTCCTAGATCAGAGGATGTAAGTTTTTATGTCAAAAGGATTCACCAAGTATACTGAGTGAGGAACAACTCACCCCAAGGCACATCACTGTGAACTTGCAGAGAGAAGAATCTGGAAACTGTCAGCCGTGAGATACAAAGGATAGGGAATTGCACTGGCGTCAGGTATCACAGCAGCCACACCGGCAGCTAGAACGCAACACTCAGCCACACCGCAACCCAGCAGACAGACGCTCTCAGTTACGTTAGTACACAAAATGGCACTGCCTTTGTTGACTTTCTCAGGGAAGACGCGCACCCCTGAAACCAAGGAAGGAAAAGACACGGACCCCACAGGACTGTGGGTAGAGTTGCTTTGGCACTAAGAACAGAGGGGAAAGCCAGAAAGAGGCAAAGAGAGAGGGAAGGAGAAGACTCACCGAATCCCATGCACAGAGAACGCAGAGCTGAGAGACGGAGAGGACCCTCCAGGCGCTGGCTCCCTGGCTCCCAGGCTCCCACTCCTCCCAGCTGCAATCCTGTGTGTTGCTTTGTGAGACAACCTGATATCCTTGTGATAAATTCCTCTTCTTGCTTAACTAGTTCACAGTGGATTTCAGTCATTTGCAACCAAAAGATTCCTCCTCATATCTCTGCTACTCAAGGAATTGGAACCGGCGGCTTCAATATTACCTGGAAGCTGTTAAAATGCAGAGTCTCAGGCCTCCTCCAGACCTACTTCCCTAGAATCTGCATTTTAGCAAGATTCCGAGGTGATTTACATGTACATTAATGCCTAAAAACACTGTCCTCATGTATTCACCCAGCAAGGTAGGGTACTGGGCACATCAGGGACAACACGTAGAATACGTGGCAACGGGTGATGATATGGTGATAATGACAATCATGATGTTATGATTGGCCTAGAAATACTTTGCCATTACAATCTCAGGAAGAGTTCCTAGGACCATGGCAAATGGTGTCCCCACACCAAATGACAGGAACAAGCACACAACTGAAAAGGCAGAAAGCACATTTATACCACGAAACAGTTTCAGCTCTACTCCAAGAACCTGTCAGGTTAGTCCCAGGTGTCTATATAGGAGGCCATTAAGAAAATCCGCTCTCAGGTGTGGCAGTTGGCTGGGAGTGTGTGACAGACACTCAGGTTGGGATGACACTTGACTGTGGGCATGCTGAGCTAATATTACCTTTTTCAGCAGAGCAAGTGTTCTGTCCCAGCACTCAGGAAGTAGGTCAGGAGGAAATATCCTCTGTGAGCGGCTCCTAATTGCTTTTTCAGGCAGAAACTGGCGCGGACAGGACTGGGGGGGGAGGGGAAAGGGAATGAGGGAGGCTGGGGGCCTCTGTGGGGGTGGAGATAGGAAATCACGTCCTCACTCTTGGCTGAGCGAAGCTGCCTGTCACGTAGTTTTCCTGGCTCCAGTCCTGTGGCACTCACCCACCTCCTCTGCTAGGGGCTCCACTGACTTTCCAATGTGAGCACATGTGCATGGAAGCGGGGATTTTAAAAGGAAAGGGAAATGTGCTTGTAGAAAGCTGACATCCCATCTCAGTCCTCAGAGTGCTGTGAATGGAGGACGTGCTCAGTCCTCAAGAGTCCTTATCAAAGAGAAAAGCCAACCAGCCCTCCCTGAATCCACGTGTTGGTGTCCCCAGTCCTTTAGAATACCTAGAGGAATCTTATCCTATTCAGTAATAACAAACTCTACCATCATCAAATGGCTGTCCCTGGGAAGGCCAACCGTGGTTATCAACTCTGTAGCTACCACCACGGCAATAAAAGCCAAACACTAAGCTCACATAACAGCAAACGGATGATATGCTTACTACCTGCCAGGCACTTTTCTAAGTGCTATTTTAACTCATTTAATTCTCACAACAACTTCCTGAGGTTCAATACAATTTCAATACCCATTTTACAGAAGAGAAAGATGAAGCATAAAGAGATTAAATGAGGTAGAACTGGGATTCAAACCCCTAGTTTGGCTCTAGAGTTCCTACTCTTTAACCGTTGTTCACTCATTCATTTATCTGAGACGGGGTCTCACTCCATTGCCCAGGCTAGAGTGCAATAGTGTCATCATAGCTCACTGCAGCCTCCAACTCCTGGGCTCCTCCCAATTACAGGCACACTCCACCATAGCTGGTTAATTTTTTAATATTTTGTAGAGGCAGGGTCTCACTATGTTGCCCAGGCTGGTCTCAAACTCCTACCCTCAAGTGATCCTCCTGCCTCACCTTCCCAAAGTCCTGGGATTACAGGCGTGAGCCACTGCACCCAGCCAACTGTTGTACTTAAACAATGGCCCAGATCCAGCTTGGTGGGCAGGGTGTCAGCAACAGCTCTGCTGCTAACTAATCCCATTTCAACCTTAGCAAGCTATCTGGCTTTAGCTAAGTAACTCAAAGGAGATATAGAGAGGTGCAAGAACAGATGTATCAGAGGTGAAAGACCTGGATTCTACTCCTGGCACTGCCATCTAGAAAGGAAGGACACTAATGCTGATGGAATGCAGACCACACGTTTAATCTTCCAGCCAGCCATGTGACCTTAGGCAAGTCTCCGTCCCTCACTGGGTCTCTGTGTCCTTGTTTCTTTACATGTATAGAACAGGTGATCTCAGGATTTTTAAAAAATGAAATCTAGGGCATGCTCACTGAGGAGTGACTGCATGCACAGGGTGCTACGGCAGGCGCTGAGGGGCCAGAGAGATGGATGAGAAGCAGACCTGTGCTTTGCAGGCTCAAGTCCAAGTCTGTTCTCCATTTTGTCACCCCTGTGAGCTTAGCAAGGCGTTATTATCCCCCAGTTTTTACAAATGGGGGGAATGATGTTTGAACATGGAAGGTCACGCAGTTTGGTTGTAGCTAGAGTGTGACCCTAAATTGACCCCTAGCCCAGACTCTTCCTGCTCCCAAGTGTTCTACCTCATCTTGACATCACTGTGACTAAAAGCGACAAAGTCTACTTTGAGTCCCTAACTTCTCACAGTTATTTTGTACCACCCTTCTGCTGTCCCCATCCTGGCCAGCGCAAACACACACACACAGTGCTGGACACCCCAAAGCCACACAATCAGTGCTGCCGAGTGATGAAAATCAGCCCCTCTGGAAGCCCAAGGCCCAGCCCTGGGGCAGTCACGGTGCTGTGGGCAAAGGCACCGCCCAGACGCATGGTGACTCACCATCCCCTTTACTGGCTCGGAACCAAGGCCTCCTGCCCCAACTACTGGTGAGCAGGAAGCCCTCGGCTAAAGATGAGGTCAGTCTGGGGACAGAGGGGAAGGGTCGGTGAGCATAGCTCACTGGTAGACGTGCCTTCCACCTCCGTGGGCTCCCCCAGGGCAGCCAGCCCAGGGCCCTGCACACAGTGGGTGCTCCACACGGCTTTACTGGTGCGCAGGGCAGCAGGACGGTGTTGTAGGCAGGGACACAATGTATGGGTCTAGAGTCCAAAGGAAATGACTTCCACTCCCCCTTGTTTAGTAGAACTGGGCTTTGAGGAGCAGAACCACAACACTGGAAGGCTATTCTTTAAAGAACCCTGTGTTATCAAATTCACTTCTGCTATCTGTCCCCAGAACTTCCTTTTCTGTGCCCTAAGTTAGAATAGAGGAAGAGGCAACGTGATCCCCCGGCCTTTCTTGAAGTGGGGTGCAAAAGGATTTTAGAAATCATTTAGTCTCGACTCCTCCCACTACGCCTTCAGAAGCACTCCTGTGGGGACCCTCTTCCTGTGCCCCTCACGGCTCTTCCTTGGCAATAACCTGCACCCAAGGCTACGGTCAGAAGAGACACAAACTTCTGTGAGTTTGCAGGAACCGAGGACACTGTCTCTCATTGCAGGCGGTCGTCCCCAATATTTATTTGATGTTCTTGCAGGGTAGTAAAATTTTTGACTGGACTCATGACCCCTTAGCTACTGTCAACATTTCCAAGTCTCTCTTGCAGTATGGCCATATGACCAAGGTCTGGCTAATGAGAACTTAGAACAATTGTGCTCCTAAAAAGAAGGCACACACCTTCTCTGTCTTCTCCTTCCTTCTTTCCCTGGCTGGAATAAGGACGTGTGGTGAGCCATCTTCAGTCATGTGCAGAAGGCAAATGCCCTAAGAGCAGAGCAGCAAGTCGGAAGGAGCCTGGGTCCCTAACACTACACAGCCACCGTATTGTCCTCGTACAGTCTATACTCAGACTGCAGCACACGGGACAGAAATAAACTTCCATCTTGTCTAGGCTGTATTATCTGTTATAGATACAAACTTTGGGGTGTCGGGGCAACTTCCCCTTCTCTGAGACAGCCCCAACTTCACTCCCCTGGGAGGCAGCCCAGTGACGTTGTATTTAGTCTGTGGATGCCTGGCTCATCTGGCTGTGGCTGATAGACCAGGGTAGGCGTCCCATCCAAGCAGGGCCAGTCAGATTCTCCCTCTCACGAATTTGGAAAGGAGAGCCACCATTGCTGTTCACCCTTCACTGATACATGCACCAAGACTTACAGACAGAGGCGAAGCGAGAGGCCAGGAGAGACGGAGGGAGAGAAGCTGCCTGGTCAGCACGCGCTTCTCAGGTCCCGCTCCTGGCCCTTGCATGGCCCTCTGAGCTCCCTGCCCCGTGGCTCTTGGGAGAGACCTGACACCTTATAATAAACTCCCTCTTTTGGCCTTAGATGCTTTAGGTTCATTTCTGTTACCTGTAACCCAAAGTATCTAAGTCTGTTCTGATTATTATTTTTTTTAATTATTATTTTTTTAAATAGAGGGGGCATCACTCTTGCTCAGGCTGGTTTCGAACTCCTGAGCTCCATCGATCCTCCTGCCTCAGCCTCCCAGAGTTCTAGGGTTTCAGGGGTGAGCCACCACGCCCAGCCAACTCTCTTCTGATTCCTGTAAAGATCTGTGTGTCCTCACAAGCCAAGTGACCTATGTCTCTGCAGCACACCCCTTGGCACACCGATTGTTGCCACCATGGCAATGATAGGAAGATCTGAAATGAACCAGACAGATTGATAGATTAAATTGCCTGATGGGCAAGTAGATTAATCCATGGGCTTTCCAGGGGGCACAGGCCTCCTGGAATCACAGAGTCAAGGGTGACCAGAGAGGTTTAGTGATGTGCCCAAAGCCATGCAGCTCAATGGCAGAACCCACTCCTCCTCCCCTGCTGGCCTGGTTTGGGGGTGCTCTGACACACCAGGAACAGCAAACTCCCTATGACAGCTGTGTCAAATCTAGCATTTTTGTGCCTCTGAGGAAAAATGCAAACTTACCCTTTTTTCCTTTTTCTGAATCTTTCTCTCCAATTCTAAATTTCACTATGTATTATTATTATTTTAGAGACAAGGTTTCACTCTGTCACCCAGGCTGGAGTGCAGCAGCATAATCACAGCTCACTGCAGCCTCCAACTCCTGGGCTCAAGCCATCCTCCCGCCTCAGCCTCCTGAATAGCTGGGACCACAAGTGAGTGCCACCACGCTCGGCTCCCACCATGCATTTTAAAGAATAATTGACTTTTCTTCTCTGGGAGGAGTAACGACTGTACCTCTGCCACGTGCCAGGCACTGCGCTGGCACCTTCCAGCTGCTATTTCATTTAAACCCCACCAGAACCCACTTTCCAGGAGAGCAGAGTGGGGTTGAGAAAGGCTAAGCCACTTGCCCAAGACACAGAGCCGGCAGTGATGGGACCAGGGAAAGACCCGCTGGTCTGGCTGGAGACCCAGTGTCACCCACCTGACATCATGCTGCCTCCTGCAGCAGGTCCCTCCTCATGCATCATTTCTGCCTGTATTTCCTGCCTGCTCAGTGGCACTTGCTCAGCAGGCTTGATGTGGGTCCCCCAGTGCTGGGCCCTAAGGCCAGGGGACAAGCGGGGGAGGGGTTACCTGGGGCGCCAAGGGAGGCTCAGCAGATGGCACTCTTCCCTCAGTGTTCTGCCTCAGTGCCGCCTCTCCCCTTCCTCCCCTTTCCTCCCTCACCACCCTCCTTCATCACCAGACTGTCTTTGGAGCCTGTGCCTTAACGTGATCCCTGCTACCCTCTTATCCTCCATAAGGGCGTCCCAAGTGCTACCTTGTCAGGAGAAGACATCTGGTTAGCTCACTTTTTTCTCGGAGAAGGGAACAAAGGCCTGACACCCCAGGGCGTAGGTTGCCTGCTTTTTGAGCTGTGTTTGCACCCAGAGCTGAGTGTCTGTCTAACTCAGGTTCCCAGAGGCCTAAGGGCAGGACCGGGTCTTCACATGCCTGGTGGCATGCATTGTTAGCGCTCTATGAAAAGCAAACAGTTGTCATGGGAAGACAAGGAAGCTGCCTGGCTTGAGGGGGCTGAAAAGACGCAGACTTGAGGTCGTGACCTCTTCTTTTAGCACACAAGCCCATGTCCCCAGGCCACCCCCGGAGGCTGTGCAGGGAAGCCAGGAGGCTTGGCACTCCCATGGTCTCTCTGAAGAATCGGATGAGTAGTTCGTGCGAATGTGTAAAGGTGTGTGCGAATGTGTAAAGGTGTGTGCGTTCCAAAGGGGGGGACCCTCTCTGATTTCATTGTGGATTATACAAATAATAATCTATAGTTATCTCTCACTTCTGATAAATGAGTGATTCTCAAAGGAGAGGTGCAGGCCCCATTAGGAAGGCATATCTGAGTCTCAGAGATCAGGGTGCTAAATGGGAACTTTTTTTTTTTTATTGGGGGAAAACTACAAAGCATTTACAGTACAATGTTTACAGTCACAATTTGTAGTGAGCTGATTTCCCAAAATATATTACCACTCAAGTTGACTTATCTTGTTACATTCAAAAACCTACTCTGT
>CAUYRT010085300.1:0-35654 GCA_963574885.1 Lepilemur ruficaudatus
AATTAATTTAACATATTTATAGATTATACCATTTCAAAAGCTTTCACAGTCATTAAACTGTTGTCCACGTTGTAGGGAAACATGGGTGAGCTCAACCCAGGCAGTCACCTGCTTGGCTAACCACCTGCCAGCTCTTTACAATAGTCATGCTTGTCCAATCTCTTAAGAAGCATGTGTGGTGCGTGCATGCATGTGTGATGTGTTGTGGTGCCAATGGAGATAAGGGAGGCATAGAACAGGGGAGAGCCTGAGACACAAATATTCATTTCTTGCACAACTGAGGCAAATGATCAATTGACCGCATAACAGGAGGTTACCAACCTGATAGAATGAATGAAAGCTTCTTTCCCCTGGTTGTTGCACAATCACTCGAGACTAAGAAAAAAAACACATTAAAATGGTTAACTTGAAAATATGCCCCTACAATAAAATGGGAGTCACTTTCTCAGGGAATCCTGTATCTATAGTGCATTCAAATATCCTAAAGACTCCATGGATAGTACTCATCTAAGACTACGTCTTCTCTATGGGGTTTCCTGTGCAACTTTTTGATAAGTCTTTTTACTGCTTAAAACAGAGATCCCTAAACTTTCTAAAGAATGAAACTGTTTTGAATTATTTTTTAACCTGGAGCTTAGAGATGGAATTTGGTGGGGAGTAAAGATTAGAAGTGGGGAGAATAGGAAGGAATGCCGAGGGAAGACTATTCTCAACATTCCCTTGTCCAGCATCTGCTGGCATTTAGAAGAGCAATGCTTCCTATCCTGTAATAAAATCAGTTGAGCAAGATTACCCATAGGGAACTTGGCCTTAGATGGCTCCAAAAAGATTGCTATGAGGAGAGGACTCAAAATGTGTGTTAATTCAGAAGGATCCTTTTGACTGAATAGGTATATAAAAGTGAATCCATGAAACATTTTGGAAAAAAAAAAAATGTCAATAACCTACTACATTTGAAACTTTTTTCAATCAATTATTTAAAGTTTGTATTTATGTTACTGAGATTACCCTAATCTTAATGTTAATATCAATATTTATCATTTATAATAATAGTGATAATAATGTTAATACTGTTAAAATGTTAACGATATTATACTGCATTTATATTACAAACAAATAATACAAAAAAGTTTGTTTTTCATGGAATAATACTAAAATTTAGGCTGTAATAAGTGGGCTTTGACATTAAAATAGTAAGTCAAAGCCTATCTTCTAGTCTTAGTTTATATTATATATAAATGGAAGATCGAGTCAATAAGCCTCTGTTTAAGTAAAAGCGTTCACTTTTATTTTGTGGGGACTTAAATCATAATAGTGTAATCTATTGAGAGTGAAATTAAAATTGATATGCAATATTTCTAAGTAAATTAAAAATGAAGAATTATGTATGATATATTTTGAAAGAACAAAAGTTTAGTAAACTGCTGCAAACAAATAGTCTTTGACAAAGGTTATTCCTGGATGAAACGACACAATTAAAGATTAGCCATTTCAGTAAATGGCATAATCAATATTGCATTTGTTTGCTAGGCACCAAAAGCTTTAACTAAATTTTTGAAAAAAGTAAATGGATGCTTTGGCATTCATTAAGAAAAATAATTGAAAAAGATTAAGTATTTTGTTGGTTTGGCAAAGTCAATTATAGTGTCCAAATAAAGTCACAATTCTAGAAAGTCAAGCAATACCCTCTTCCAGAGAATGAAAGTGTTGTAAATATACAGAATAAACTCACTCTACACGTTTCAGTACATATATGTATGAGTTACTAAAAGTTGCGTACAGAATTTCTCTGCTGAGTTGGATATGTAAATAAACAGGATGGAGCTCAAAAAGATCAAAACAAAGAAGTTATAGTTGAAGCTTTATTTAAAATACATTTGTCTTTTAAAGGCATCTCACCTCCATAGACACATAAAAGGAATTTACCCTGGTGGCCAAATATACAGATACAGACACAAACAAACACACAAATACACCCATACATGTGCACACACACCCTAATGCCTCTTTCTTGCACTTCACCATTTAATGAATTTTGAATATTTAATGATTAATGTATATCTTTTAGATGAAAAATGCTATAACATAAAGAGTTTAATAAAGACATGATTAGTAAGGATATTTTAGTTGTATTGTCATGGATATTTCTTTAAAATAAGACATGAATATTTTAATATAAATCCACTTACTACTTGCCCGTGTGATTTCCACTTAAGTTACATCTCAACATATCCCATGATCAATAGGAAAATGCAAAATGAAATGAAGATGTGTCCAATTATATATGTACTCTTATATATGCAATAAAACATAAACTAATAGAAGAGATCCATTGTTAAAATAGTAGTGTAGCATCTAATCTGTGAAATTTTCTGTTTCAGCTAGAGGCACCAAAGCAATTTATAATAGAAGCAATTGGCACTTTTTGTACAGTTTCAATGTAACTAACAGCCTTACTATAATGTCATATATGGAGAAATTCAACTTTCTGGATCTTACAACAGATTGCAAAATGAATTAGAAGTTGGATAAACTTTACTGTATCTCATTTTTTATTTCAAATTTTTATCATCTCTAATATCAACAGGAATTACACTCATAACATCATGGGGATTTCTACCATTAAAAATGTTGTGCCAATACCAACACTCATAATATATAGTATTGTGACTATTAAGACCAATTTTTAAAATGGTTAACATCTACACATGTAATTCAGTGAACTGTACTGAAATCAATTAACACAATGCAATTCTTGCATGATTCACCAAGAAAAAATGAATTATTAATAATATACTTTTATATGGTTATATTTTCTTCCATAATGTTCATTTCTTATTACCCAATTGCATCAGTTTTAATTTAGGTCCAGAATTTATTTTACCTTACACTTTTTCCTCAGTCTACTTTAATATTTCTTATATCCTTAATAGTGTGTTAACTATATGCATATGTATAGACATATAGAAATATGATGCTATCATATTCTTTGTCTGATTGATATGTTCCTAAAATACATTTATTCTTATCCTCTCAGCACTGCCTAAAAATTGTCAGAGCTATGCCCCTGCTCCTCGTACACCTGTAACAAGAGGAAGTCAGGTGGAGATAATAATATCAAGTCTATATAAAAAGCTGGGGAGATTTTAGGATAGAAGGCAAGATAATACTTTTTTTGGTGGGAGAAGATAAGGGAAAAGCTTAGGGAAAGCTAAGGTTAATGTTAAAAATTAACATTAGGGAAAGCTAAGGTTAATGTTAAAAAATCAGATTGTTTGCAAGATACGTAACGAAAGAGATCACAGCTGGTGAAGCAAAAGCAGCAAACGGATCTTGGAATCTTA
Organism: Lepilemur ruficaudatus; assembly: GCA_963574885.1. Classification (NCBI taxonomy): domain Eukaryota; kingdom Metazoa; phylum Chordata; class Mammalia; order Primates; family Lepilemuridae; genus Lepilemur; species Lepilemur ruficaudatus. The sequence goes on from CAUYRT010085300.1 coordinate 3,345, forward strand.
CAACAACAAATAATTTTTGAAGTTTTAATTTATACCTATAGCCAAAATTTACTTAATCCTCACTTTCATAAAATGGGAAATTTATAAACATCTGTCTGTGATAGTGGTGTCGAAACAGAAATGTGTGATAGTTTTCCTCACCCAACATAAGGTCCACAGCCGAAACTCCTATAGAGACAAATTAAAAAGAAAAAATCATAACAAGATTATTTAATCAAAGTTTTACATGATCCATGAGCTTTTAAAAATGAAGACCCAAAGACCCAAGTCACAACTGTCTTTTTTTATGCTTAGGTTCAGTGAAGAATGTACAGCCATGTAGAAATGTGATTGGACAAAGGATATGATCTAGTGGTAATAGACTGAGGGAGGAAACCCAGCAAAGCCTGTCCAGATTTTTCTTGGCTTCTCTGTGCAGCATTCTTTCCTCCCGGGTAAGGGGCAGGACCCCTCTGGAATGAGGGTCTTTAGGGGAGAAGGGAGAGAGTAACCTTCCTAGGGCTCGTGACTTGCTTTGGGAGAGAGGAGCTCTAGTTTCTATGATTCACCTTGGGGAAGAGGAATTCTGGTTTCTATGACTTGCTTTGGGAGAGAAAACGGGTGGGTCCTAGGAAAGCAGGAAAAGGTCAGAAGGAGACTTTGCTTCTGAAGCTCTTCCAATGTCCTTCAGATTAAAGTTCCCAGAATGCCAAAGCACCATATTTTGGGGTGTCATGTTCTTAGTTCCAACAGTATCGTGTCTAAAGTCATATTAATTTATTTGTTTTAAATGAATGAAATTGTTTTCAAAATAAGCACATTCATGTACTTCTAGTAAAGTGTGAACGGATGCAACATATGGTGAAAATAATTTAATATAATATAACAAGAGCATTAAAACTGTCTTGACCTCTTACACAAGTAAAGAACCTATTAGAAATCATTTTTACTAAATAGAAATTTGACAATATTTCAATTATTTCAAATAATACTATAATATTATTTTATATTAAACAAGTAGAAATAGACAAAAAAACAGAATGCCATCAAAACAGTATACTATGTAGAAGTAGACATTTAAAAAATACACACATATACACATCTATATTAGGTCATTAAATATGAAATGTCCAATTTTGAATCAAACGTTTCATTTATTATATCTTAAACAAGAAACAGTACAATTAATGTATGTGTCTAAACTATTGACAAAGGTTTTTCATCTTAATGATACCTCATTTATGTCAACAGTGAAGAAGTATGGAGAGCAAATGGTGATGAAATTGCAAAATGTGTTATTTACAGCTTGTTAAGAATTGAACATTTTTGCTTGTAAGAAAGGGGTCCAAAGCCTGGAAGAAGTGGTAGTCAGTTGGTGCAAGGTCTGGTGAATATGGTGAATAACAGAGAGTTTCTAAGTCTAGCCTCTGTAGTTTGAACAGTGTTCACATGTGGTCAAGTGTTGTCTTGTAAGAGGATTGGCCTGTCTCTGTTAACCAAACTCAACTGCTTAATCACAAGTTCCTCATCATTTCATCCAATTGGTTGTAGTAGACATCTGCTATAATCAACTGACCAGGTTTCTTGAAGCTGTAGTGGATAACACCAGTGCTGTACCACCAAACAGACACCATTAGCTTTTTATTTATTTACTTTTTTTGATGAATATTAGACTTTGGATTGTGTTTTGGCACATAATCTTTATCCAACCATCATGTCAAATGCTTGTAATTGTCAAAAAATCTATTTTTTATTACACATAATAATAATAAGGTGTTGAAATAGTTTGTCTTTATGTCACGACAGTAACAAAAGACAAGTTTTGAGATGATTTTTTTTGACATTCATTTGATTTATGTGGTGCCCATCTGTCCAGCTTTTTTACATTGTTGATTTGTTTTAAATGGTCTAATATTATTGCAATAGGAATGTCAAATTTTGCTGTTAATTTATGCGTAGGTTGATATTGATTTGTCTCTTGTATAGATTTTAGCTCATTATTGTTCACCTTGGACTCAAGTCGCCCACATGGCTCATTTTTGAAATTAAAATCACCAGAATAGAACTTTTCAAACCACTGACATAATGTGTGTTCATTAGTCACATCTTTTTTCAAAAACTTTGTTGATATTTTGAGCTATCTGCCCAGTATTGGTTCTATTAATACGACAGAACTCATTTTTGAAAAGAACACAAATTTTTGACTTATTTATGGTTTTACAAAAAATTGTTAAAAAAAAAGTTTGAAAGATAATCACAAGTCAAACTGTGTGTTTTAAAGAATGAGGATGTACCCTCAAAATAAAAATAAAACAAGAAGTATCAAAGTGAAATGTCAGAGATATTAACTGTCAAACTCAGTACTTAAGGAAATTGGACCTTTCATACTTAATGGCCTAATATAGTCCTAAAAAGAATATAATGGTAAAAGGAAATCTTTACAAAAAAGTGTTAAGAGGGGAAAAAAAAAACAGGACATAAAATTTTGTGTATAGTAGCATGCACAATTTTGATATTTCATATGTGCACAGATGCATATATTGAGTTACAGAGTGTACTGAAAGTTGTAGTACAAAATAGGTCATGGTATTTTAGTTGAGTTCATTTGATAAATTAATTTGCCCATTCTCCTGGCTGTCTTTGATGTTATCTCTAATTTCCTTTCAATGCTAATATTTTATTGTTTTATGACTCTAATCACAGTTTCTCTCTTTCTACCTTTACTCAAATATTTATTATGTACCTTTTATGTTTTGGGAGCATTTCTAACCCTGTATTGGTGAACAAGATGGATAAAGTATTTATCAGTGTAGAACTCACATCCAAGGACAAGGGTCAACAAATGTCATTTTTTATAGGGGACAGATAGCAAGTATCTCTGCAGCATAGTCTTCTTTGTTTTTTCTCCCCTACCGCAACATTTATTAGTGTGTAAACTACTCCTAGTTCATGGGCCATACAAAACAGGATGTAATCCATAGCTTGCCAACACCTGTTACAGTTCAATGGTGTCCTAATGGTTGTTTTTGGTCCTGATTATAAGGATAGGGACACTTACTGGTGAAGAGTCAAACATATCACACGTCCTGCAAATAACAGAACAGTTCATCTCCAAAGATGAACATTAGACTTGAGTGTACAGTAAGACTTTGACTTTGAATTATCCTAATGTCAATCATATATTATAAGCGATTTATTAGATAACAGTGGTATGTATCTAAAATCTAACTTTATCTTGCAAATGAGCATAAATTATTTTTGCAAGATTTTAATACTCACTAAAATTTCTAAGAATAAAATTAACGTATTAAAAAAGGAGGATAGTACTTTTTTATTGCTGTTTTGGGATCATTACTAAAACTTATTCATCAAAAACTTTGCATGTGTAAATAGGTTGACAAATACAATGCAGTTTTATCCCTCTACATTTATAACCGTCACATTTAGTATAATTTTTAATTTAGGAATAAAAATCTTTTTTAAAAAATTTTTTCTAGTAGAGTATTATTTTAAATTACTCTTGCTGCATTTTTCTTTATATTACAGTCAAAATGTCATATGCTTTCACACTCACACACACACACAGGAAAATATAACTATAAATATTTATGTTCTGAATTTTATTTTATATTAGGGGTTTAATCTATTTCATTTAAGCCAGATTACATCTTGGTTGTACTCCATTCTCAAATAAATGGCATTGGTGATATTAAAAGGAAGAAAAATGGTAGATTTCTACTTTTGATTATTTTATATATATTTATATATTTTTAAAAGATGTGTTTTTCTATAGTTACACAGAACTGATTATAGTTGGAATTGTTTACCTAGTCAATTTGCCCACCAGAATCAGTGAGAAGTAAAAAGTTATCTAATATGCATTTAGCAGTAAGATTTCACAAAGTATTTAATCCTTATTATGTGTTCATTTTTCTCAACCCCTCTGGTGTTAGGTCTCTTTTCTCATTTCATCTATTTACTGCTTTAAACTTATTCACTTTCTCACTACCATTTGTAAAACATACAGTTGTACTGTTTTATACATTAAAGACATTACCACAAAAATAACCATCTTAGAATCAAACATGATTTATTAGTGAATGACAGGTAATTTGGGTTGAGAATAAAAGTCACCAACTTTCATATGTAAGTGGTAACTTTAACATCTTTTTATTTTTAACTCATAAAAAAACAGCTGCTTCCCCAAGCCAGAATAAATACGATCGTTTAACAATAAGTTCAAGCTTCTTTCTTTTTACCTCAATATTTTCTTATGTGGTTGGATTCTTCCACATGAAATCGTGGAGTTTTTGTTGGGATTAGTTTAATATCCTGGCTTGAAGCCGTCTAGTGACCTCAAGAGAGATGGAATTACAAGAAAGTTCAGAGACAAAGAGCCATTAGGTGAAAAAGGATATCAACTAACAAGTCTCAAGTGTTTAAGAAATACCTACTACTATGAAATTTATGAGGTCAGATTCTTTTTAGAATCCTTTTCTTTTTCAGTTGACATTGAAAAGGAAACAGTACAGTTCAAGATACTCCATAAATTATCCTTGTGACTCTCAATTTCTAAATGGAGTCAGTTTAATATCCACTCCTAAAGTGAAAAATTATGTTTGTTTTTCCAACAATGCTCTGTCAGACATTTTTCTAGGACCTGGCTATACATCAGGGAACAAGAAAAAGAGGTTTCTGATCTGGTATAACTTATATTCTAGTGTACATAGTGGAGGATGGGGGTGGAGAGACAAAACAAATAAATATATAATTTTAAAAATTAAGTCTAATGAGAAATACTAAGAAAAAAGTATCTTTGAAAGTATAGAAGGCCTAGTGATTAATCAGGAAGTGTTCATTGAATCACTGATGTTTCAGCTTAGACCTGAAATGCAAGAAGCCAGCCATGGCAAGACATCCAGGGAGAGGGAGCTGTCAATGCAAGTGCCTCAACTCAGGAAAAAAAAAAAATATCTTGCCATGTTCTAGAAACTCAAAAGCCTGACAGGTTCTAGGTCAGTGATGAAAGTTGAGAGTAGTAGGTTGAAAATGTATTTGGAATGGTAAGGGTTGAGATCACAAGGACATTGAAGAGTAAGTAAGGAGTTTACATTTTATTTTAGATAAAACAGAAAGTTGTTAGAATACTTTGAGCCGTTGAGAGTCATGATCCAGAAGTGGCAAAGGGAAATTTTTATAGTAGCATAAGAATGGAAAATAAGAAGCATTTAGTAGTCTATTGCAGTTACCCAAACCAAAAAGAATTGTGACAAAGGTGGAAGGGTAACTATGGATGGGGATGAATTATAATGTTGCCCATAAAGTCACTAAAATTTTCACACCCAAAAATGTGATACATAACCTCCATAGTGGAAAATATTTCCGTTTGTAAGCATTGAATGAATGTGTAGTTTAGATATGGGTAATGAGGAAAAAAGAGATTTTAATAATAACTCCCAAATTTGGAACTTGAAAACTTTGGAATTATGATGCCATTGTACTAAGAAGGGTACAGGACTGAGTTGCAGTCTATTTTAGTGATCTGTAACTGCTATTCTATTGCTCTCTAACTTCCAGTATTGAAGATACTGGAGCTAAGAAACTATTGTATTTTAGTTTTAGAGAATTTGGGTTTTTTTGGCTGGAAGCTACTAAGATTTTCATTTTTTTCCTAAGAGTTCATGAATTTTATCAGAGTGTGATTAGTTATAAAACTTTTCAAAACAATCTTGTCTGGAGCTAGTTAAACATTATAGACTAGAAGACTTATACCTAAAAGTACACCATTATTTATAGATGAGAATGAAGAATGGGGATTTTTGAGCTAAATGCCAGAATAATTGAACAACTAAATATTTTTTCCTTCCTGAAGAAATAGATGAACATAACATTTATGTATAAAACTGCATCTAAATGAAAAACAATCAGAACATCTTAATTCATAGCATTTCTGTCATGTGTGATTTTAAGTGCTTTAGGTCATAAACATACATACATAAAAACTAAACATTTTGTCATATCAATATGTTGAACATTACAAAAATTAGTAAGATCTTATACATACATACCTAGTTTTATTGCGCTTCACTTTTTGCACTTTACACATATTGAATTTTTTTTACAAATTGAAAGTTTGTGGCAACTCTGAATTGAGCCAATCTATCGGCACTATTTTTTCAATGTGTGCTCACTTCATGTCATGTTTTGATAATTATTACACTATATTAAACTGTTTATATTGTTATTGTATATTTACAGTGACCTATGATCAGTGATCTTAGATGTTATTATTATAGGTGTTATTATTGTAATTGTTTTGGGTTGCCGTGAACTGAGCCCATACAAGCTAGCAAATTTAATTGATGAATTTGTGTGTTCTGACTGCTCCACTGCCTAGCCATTCCCCTATCTCTCTCAACTTCTCCTTAGGCCTCCCTATTCCCTAAGACACAACATTATTGCAGTTAGGCTAATTAATAACCATGTAAAGGCCTCTAAGTGTTCAAGTGAAAAGAAGAGTCGCACGTTTCTCACTTTAAATCCAAAGCTAGAAATGATTAAGCTCAGTAAGGAAGGCCTCTCAAAAGCTGATGTAGACCAAAAGCTAGGCCTCTTGTGCTAGTTAACCCAGTTGTGAATGCAAAAAAAATGTTCTTGAAGGAAATTAAAAGTGCTACTCCAGTGAACACATGAATAATAAGAAAGCAAAACAGCAGTGTTGCTGATAGGAAGAAAGTTCGAGTGGTCTGGATAAATTAAACCACCAACAAAATGACCTTATGCCAAGGCTTAAGCCAGAGTGAAGCCCTGACTCTTTGCAATTCTACAAAGGCTGAGAGAGGAGAGGAATTTTCATTAAAAAATTTGGAAGGTAGCAGTGGTTTGTTCATGAGGTTTAAGAAAATAAGTCATGTCCATATCATAAAAGTACAAGGTGAATCAGCAAGTGCTAATGTAGAAGCTGCAGCAAGTTATCCAGAAGATCTAGCCAAAATCATTGATGAAGGTGGCTACACTAAACTACAGACATTCAATGTAGAAGAATGCCATCTAGGACTTTCATATCTAGAGAGGAGAAGTCAATGCCTGGTTTTAAAGCTTCAAAGACAGGCTGACTCTCTTGTTAGAAGCTAATATAGCTGGTGACTAAGCTGAAACCAATGCTCATCTATTCTGAAAATCTTAGAGCCCTTAAAAATTATGCCAAATCTACTTTGCCTGTGCTTTATAAAACAACAAAACCTTGATGATAGCACATCTGTCAACAGACTGATTTACTAAATATTTTAAGCCCACTGTTGTGATCAATTGCTAAGATCTCAGATCTTAGCAAGAAAATAAGATTCCTTTCAAAATATTACTGGTCATTGACAAGGCATCTGGTCATCCAAGACCTCTGATGGAGGTGTACAAGGAGGTTAATGTTGTTTTCATACCTACTAACACAACAGCCATTCTGCAGATCACAGATCAAAGAGTAATTTTGACTTTCAAATCTTATTATGTAAGAAGTACATAGCTTGCAGTTATGGCTTGCAAAGATAGTTATTCCTCTCATGAATCTGGACAAAGTAAATCGAAAACTTTCTGGAAGGGATTCACCATTCTAGATGTCATTAAGAACATTCATGATTCATGGGAGGAGGTCAAAAGAACAACATTAACAAGAATTTGGAAGAATTTGATTCAAATCCTCATGGATGACTTTGAGTGGGTTCAAGACTTCAGTGAAGGAAGTAACTGTAGATGTGGTGGAAATAGCAAGAGAACTAGAATAAGAAGTGGAACCCAAAGATATAACTAAATTGCATGATAAAACTTGAATGGATGAGAAGTTGCTTCTTATGGATGATGAAAAAGAAACTGGTTTCTTGAGATTCAGTCTACTCCTGGTGAAGATGTTATGAACATTATTAAAATGATAACAAATGATTTAGAATAGTACACTAACTTAGTTATTAAAGCTGTGTCAGGGTTTGAGAGAATTGACTCCAATTTTTAAAAAAAAGTTCTAGTGTGGGTAAAATGCTATCAAATAGCATTACATGCTATAGAGAAATCATTCATTCAAGGAATATGTGGCAAACTTTATTGTTTTCTTGTAAGAAATTGACACAGCCACTTCAATCTTCATCAACCACACCACCCCAATTAATCAGCAGCCATCAACATTAAGGCAAGACCCTCTAACCAGCAAAAGGATGATGACTTACTGAGGGATCAGATGACCATTTATGTTTTTTAGCAATACAGTATTTTTAAATTAAGGCGTACATTTTTGACATAATATTATTGCACACTTAATAGACTAGAGTATGGTGTAAATATAACACTCATATGCACTGAAAAACCAAAAAAATTATGTGACACACTTTATTTTGATATTCATTTTATTGTGATAGTCTGTAGTCAAACCTGCGTTATCTCCAAGGTATTCCTAGTTATTGAATAAGTAAATAGCATGGAAAATATCATGTCAAAGTAAAAATGTTAAAGTATTTGCTGACTCTTGTAATTTCATATGTATTGAAGAAATGTTGGAAATGGTTAGAGTTGAAAATTATATTTCTATGCAAGAGTTTTTAAAGAACATACTCCCTGGAAGTAGGAAGTAGAAACAGGTTACAGTAATATAAAATTCAATTGATTTTTTTGTCTTAACTTTCCTCCAAAAATTGCTTCAAATATCCTTATTGCTTGCTTTTAAAATTTATATGTCTGAAGTTTAGGCTTTATGAAATCATTTTGATAGATTTGTATTTGTTTTTAGATAAGATAAATTAGTCTCATCTTTTCCACATATTCTTTTAAAAGTAGTCTTCAGATAATTCCCATATGAAGACATATTAATTATAAATGTATGGCCCATTTTCGTATTATTGACAATAGTGAAGTTTATATAATCAAATAAGACCTCACTAATAATTATTTAGTGTCTTGGCATTTTTCCATCTTGAGTTTATGGAAAAATTTGTTGTAAGTTATAGAATAGCTAAGATGAGGTAGATCAAATGGTTAAATAAATGTTTGAGAGCACGGCAAACCAGATTTCTCACTAGAAATAGAAGAACCAAGGTGGAACTTTGGGGATGTAAATAGATAGTATAGTAGAAGAAAAAAGGCCTAGATTAAGGGAAAAGCCATCAACACGGGCATTTGTTGAGATCTTCCCCAGTATTTGTTTTCATTAAAATACCATTGGTTTCCCTTTGGGAAAATCAACCCTTTTCCTCTACGTAGAATTCAGACTGTGTGCTAGGGTAATGGTGGAGGTTGGTATTGAGCTCAGGCAGAGCTCCAATGGTGGATCGTAGTTGGGAGAAGATAATAAATTCTCCAACTCTCTGGCCATAATAATCATTTCATTTTGTGCAAGTTACCCAGTTCAGGCCAATGAGAGTGAGCAAATCCCATTAATTCAAAGATACCAGAAATATTATATCTTACCCTTTGGATGTAAAAGAAAAAGAATATTCTTCTAATTTGAAGAAGCCTTAAGATAAAGTAAAAAAAAAAAAAAAAAAAAAAAAAAGAAAGAAAAAGAAATCATAGAAAACAGCACAGATACAGAAAGAAATTCTTCCTAAATGATTTCTTTTAGCAACAGTATAAAAAGTTGTCAAGATCACCATTCTTTATAATTTTTAAAGCCGTTAATATATTTCTTCTTGTGTTTACATATACGTATATATACATATATAGAAAGAAACACACACACACACACAGAAAATATTATAAGAAAAAATATCCCTGTGTCACATATAAGGGAAATAAAACATGTAAAATGGCAACTCATTATAGAAAATAATAAATAAGAAGTAGAAAAAGAACATAATAGGAATGAAAGTTTAAAACATATCACAAGAAATACAGGAAAGTTAACATGGAACATAACAAAGGGAGGCAGTTTTTAAAGAAGATAGAAAATATGACAACCATTCAAATATGTACTTCTAGGAATCATTGCACTAGCTTTGCCTCCAATATTTCTTTTTAAATAAATTTTATATCATTTATAAGAAAATCCATATAATAATTATTTCAGCTTTTCTCAGTGTTCAAGCTTACAATATTTATTTCAAATTATACAAAGAATGAAACATATTTTTAAGTAGCTTAAAATTACTGAAAATTTTTATTGTAATTACTTCAATATATTCTTTGCACATTGAATAAATATGACATTTGGTTCATTAAAGTAAGATATCTAAGGAAACTTGTTGTGTATAAAAAATTTAAACAGTAATCTCAGATTAACAACAACAGATATACTCCTTTTGAGACGATAAACTTTCTATTACAAGAAGTATTCAAAGTGATGCTAAGTAGAAATGTAATGGAGTGTGTGTGCATGTGTGTGCATATAATAAGGGCTAAAATAGATTGTATATTCTAGTAAAATCTTAAAACATGGTTGTCTGCAAGATTTATTCTAAATAAAGAAATACTAAAAAAGAAGCGCCATTCACTAAGAAAATACCACTGTTCTATTCTGGGCATTAACACACACCATTTTCCATATCAAGAATATAATTAGTGCAAAGTGCCATATATTTTAAGTATAAAACATAACTGGGATGACTCTAGAGCACCAATAGTTTCTTTGCTGTTAGCAAAATCAGCAGGAGTGCCAGCCAGGAGCACTGTAGCTAGTTAACAGCACAAATGTTTCTAGAAAAGAACATATTCTGAACTGAATTTATTTTAGTTCATGATTCTGCAAAATTTACCTTCTATAATAAGTATGGACATGAGCAAGGCTTGGCTTTAGAGATTGCTAAATAGGATATTATAAGGAGATTGAAGACCCTCTGTATGTAGAGAAGTTATTAATTGCAACAATTAAAGATATTCTGTCAAAAAAGTCATTATCTCAGGAGGTACAGCTATTATACATCAAGGTATATTGTACTTTGTTCTGAATAAGAACTAGCCTTTAGGGCATAAATAAGCATGTTGCCTATTTTCTAAGGAGTCCTGTTTTAAAATGAATATATTTGTTTATATATTTTATATACATATGCATAAATATTGATATATGAAGATATATTCAATATACTGTTTAATGGAATGACCCACATTTTTAATAATTATATAAATTAATTTTTAAATTCATGAAGGACCACTAAATTTACTAAAAGTAGTAGGACAATGAAAATAATTGCCTATATAGTTATTTTTTAAATGTCATAATTAACACAAAGGAAAATATTTCAGACAAATAGAAGAAAATGATTTTTCTAAATAACTAAATAATTACCTTAAGGAGATCAAAAATATACGATAGTTACTTTTTTTAAAAAAAAAAATTTGCTGTTTAAGGAAATTTAAAAATTATATTGTGATCATAAGTAATATGTGTAAGCATTTACATATTGTGATCGTAAGTTATATGTGTAAGCATTTACAAAAATTAGCTCAGAGACAACAATAGAATAAGATAAAAGTGAAGAAAGTAGGACATTTTGAAGTGTGTAAAGTAATTTAAGAAATCAAATGTAAATTTGTATGCTCAGTAACAATTACTTTTAAAGAACTAATCTGTTCTTTTTACACAGCAAATGTCTCAAATTCCAGAAACCAATACTTACAGACTCATTGTATTGATATCCTCATTTACTTTTGTGACAACATGCCAAACATCCAAATTCTTAAATTCTTTCTATATGCCTATAGGTAATTTCATCTTGAATCCTGAACAATTTAGTATGATTATTAGTAGTCATCAACTGGTTATTTTCTTCTTATTGTGGTGCTAATACATAGTGCCAATAAATATTAACTCTTATTACTGTTATTAATACAATAATATATGGACTTATAAGGTACAGTGGGAGCTTAAGATAAGGACTATAGAGGTCTACAGAGGTGGAGAGAATTGCAGTATGGGTATAGATGTTGACATAGACATAGACAGACATAGACATAGATAGATTAGATGCAGATATAGTTACAGACATAAATATAGGTGCAGATATTTGAGGGAGATATTTGTCAAGTAGACATAGATATAGACATTAATATAGATTAGATATTGATATGTGATGGTGGTATTGGTCATGGACATATTTATAGCAGAAAAAAAATCATTTTGACCTGAAATTATAAAAGAATTGCTGGCAAGAATTATAGGCATGAGAAATAATACATAAAAGTATACAGGGATAAAAATTTGTTAAAATGTTGTAGATTTAAAAGACCCTCCAACCCTTCCCTTCAACACACACACACACACACACACACACACACACACACGTACACACCACTTAGAAAATTTCAGTTTTATTAGGGCAGGATATGGAGTATGCAGGATCTAGGTTGTCATGCAGAATGAACAGAGGCTGATGTGGCATACATCTGTGAGATTCTTTCTTGAATTGTTTTTCATACAAGTTTCAATGCTATACGTAACACTTTCCTGCTAGAGTTGAAAAGAAAGCTAATTTCTTGTCTTCAACTGCTCATTTAAAAGCTGAGTAATTTAGCCATCACTGGAATACAATAATGCCTCATTGGACTTCCTCTGCATCATGATCCTCTACTGGTTCATCAAAGCAAACTGGGAAGGGAAGATGTATGAACAAAGTCAGAGCCAAGGACTCCTGAAGTATACCACTACCTCTGTAATGACTCAAAGCTGATCTCCTTACACACCAACAGTATGTGGTGATTGTACAGAATGAGGAGTTGTAATGCCTGAACAGGCCAGAGAAGAAAAGAAGGACTTTGTATAGGAGGCTAAAGAATTGCATTTAAGTTGCACATGATGGGAGCTATTGAACATTTTTGAGAAAAGGAAAGACAGGATAAAATTGTTAAAATTGAAAAAAAAATCTGTTATGAAAGTATAGAAGACAAAATGGAAAACAGAGACATTAGAAGTAGAGAGAGATTTGAAAGGATGTTATGCATTGATTCAAGGTAAGATGATGATAGTCTGAACAAAGAAAAAGATGAAGAAGGAAGGGAAGACATGTGTGGATAAGTAAGGGGAGAAAATGGGATGGGCAGTGATTGGAGACATGGAAACACTGGAGAGAAATTTTATTGATCATATGACATATTGGGAGGGCTAGTGTGAAAGATGGAGAAGAGCTTATGATAAATCTTGGTTAAAATATTATAGACAATACTGAAAAGCGTCCCCAGTCTGCATAATACTGGTCAGATCAAGTCCTCTTGAAATTGAAATTGAAGCTCACAAACAGAAGTCCATTTATTAGAATTCAGTGTCAAGTTTTTTATCCTTTTTGTGAAGAGTCTTTCTTATCAATGGGAATCCAGTGGCTTATAATTGTTTCGATACAAATAAGTGGATTTACTATACTTTTACCCTCTGGGACTCATTTATCCTATGCTGGGAAAACATCAGAGCGCTGGACTGGTTTCAATAGCAGTCTATAGAACCATCAGATTCTTCTATAAAAAGGGACCAAGGAAATTGGCTTTGCTTGTCAAAAACATATAATCAGAAAAAATAAAAATATAAAATATAGGAATGCCAATTTGCTCAATTAGCTATGTGCAGAAACTTAGAATAGTCCCAGAATGTTTAAGTCATGACTTCTGTAGTCATTTACTTTTGACATATATCTTTTGTTTTGCTATTTATTTAATGGTCATTATACTTCACATTTACTCATGAAGGCTCATGAATATGGGGTGTGTGTGTGTGTGTGTGTGTGTATGAAACACCAGTGATTCCTGAATTTTCTTTCTATTTGACCAAAACAGGATTTTTATTTTTTGTAATTTGTATAAATTTAAGGGGTACAAGTGCAATTGTGTTACATGGATATATCACATTGTGGTAAATCCTGGGATTTTAATATATCTGTCACCTGAATCATTTATGTTGTACCCATTAAGTAATTTCTCATCATCCATCCCCCTCCCACACCTCCACGCGTTGAGTCTTCAGTGTCTGTCATTCCACACTCTATGTCCATGTGTACACATTATTTACCTCTCACTTACAAGTTAGAACATGCAGGACTTGTCTTTCTGTTTCTGAGTTCTGTCTTTTTGTTTCACTTACTGGTCTTAAGCTCAATCCATGTTGCTACAAAAGACATGATTTCATCTTTTTATTCTATTATATATGTATATACACACATCACATTTTCTTTATCCAATCATTCATTTATGGACACCTGGGTTGATTCCATATCTTTCCTATTGTAAATAGTGCTGCAATAAACATACAAGTACAGCTATCTTTTTGATATAATGATTCTTTAACTTTGGGTAGACACCTAATAGTAGGATTATTTGGATCAAATAGTAGTTCTGTTAGTTTAGTTCTTTAAGAAATCTCCATACTGTTTTCCATAGAGATTGTACTAATTTACATTCTCAACAATAGTGTTTTTAAAAACTTTTCCCTGCTACCACCTTAAAAATATAAGTATACAACATTTGGTTAATATTTCATAAATACTGTAGAGCTAGCAGCTAGTGTACCTCTTTATTGAAATTATTATTATTATTGTTTTTGCTGTAAGGCAGAACCTGTAACTCATGTATAGCTGGGATTATAGGCCCTTTTGCACCTCCTTTATGTGTGATAAAGTAATCCTGGCCATCTTCTTCATATTCTATCTCCCTATATATTTAAAGTTTGTTTCTTCACTTAGAATACTAGAACTATAAAAAATCCTGAAATTGAAATTAGAATAAAACCAAAAATCTTACTTAGCTTATCTAAACTATATAATTTTCACCATAGATCTGTGTTTAGAGTACTAGGCTCTAAACGGGATATATTTGTATCCCGTTCTCTCGTTACTTACTATAGTTACCATCAGTTGAGACTATTACCTTACTTGTTTCTAACTTGGTATTTATCCATTCTAATTCTCCTATTTTGCTCTTATATTACACTTTTAATTTTTCTAATTTTTAATTTTCAAGAATTCTTGCAACAGACTCTTTGGTCACCACAAACTTATGATTGAAAAAACACCTATATTGTACTGATAGATCCAAAATTGCTTTCTCCATCCCTGAGTTTCACTTTAATTTATCTTCTGACATACCTGGATATTCTAAATTTATTTGTTAAAAAGTTAATTCACCATTCAGTCAACTATATCTTTCACATTCCTCAAGTTGTTTTAGTTTTTCTCCTAGGTTTAAAAGGTTGGATTACATTGGCAAATAAGTTGGTGTAATGAACCACATTACCATCTAATATTTTAAGAAGAAATTTGATAAAATATACTACCTATCCATGAATTGGAGTTAGTAGGGTTCTAGGATTGTTGCTGTATAATTCAAAGTTTGTTAGAACTATTCAATTTCAGTTCATTGCTGTGCTACAGAAAAGAGGTGCTAGGTGAATAATGAATGCATTATTAATATTAAAGGCCAAGAATCCTCTCAATAAATAATAATGGGTAATATATTTGCTATAGATGATTGAATTTCTACAGAGTAATAAATAAAACAATCAAAAGCATCTCTTTGCCATTCCTTGGGATATACTAAAGTTTTCCGAAGCATTAATAATCGTATTAGATGTGGAAATTAGAAAGTACTAAGTTCCTGAAATTACATATATTTTATTCGTTTATGCATTTTCCTTTATTTTTGTATCATACTTATTTAGTATGTGGTTAAATATATAATTTTGAGATAATATTAATTCTCTATTCTTCTTGCTATAAAATCTTTCAGCGATTTCAATGACTTTTACCACTATATGCAGCCTTAACCTTTTTCTTGGGCTTTAGCGTAGATCCATCTCAGTGTTTTCTTTCTGTAAAAACTGATATTAGACATGGTATAAGTTAGCAGAAAGTAACATAGGGTTTGGGGACTGAGTTACTCATTGCCCTTGCCTATTACTTTGAAATTATCTTCAACATTTCCTATGTGGATCATTCAACTTGTGGCCTCTCTTTCTGAAGATCAAGATCAATATACCATGGTTAAGTGTTTTATTTCTACCAGTGCTCTGTAGCACAGCTAAAGATGCTTGTTAAATGGCATCCAATTCTCTGCTGTAGATAGCACGGTCTTGCCCAGAATCTCAAGGGACTATATTGTGATTTTCCCAGTCAAGTTTGGCATAAACTCCCACTGTATCTTTTTCTACCACAGATATCTCCAAAATCTTACAGCCTGCCAATTTAGGTGACTCAAATGCAAGTCTAAATTTACCTGCTATAAATCCCTTTCCTCCTCTGAGCTTTACTCAAAGCTGTCAGCCATCTGTGACTGCTGATGTATGGGGTAAAGTATTCCTTCTATTGAATGTGTTACCTGCAGAATCTAAAGACATCAATTAGGAAATGTACTTCACTCATTGTAGTAGGGGATACAAGTTTTTTTTTTTTTTACTTGGAAGGCATTTCCTAAAACATCCCAAATTTACAGAAGTGGCAGTACTATGATTTGAATGGTTTTGTCCCTTTCAAAACTCATGTTGAAACTTAATCCCCAATGCAACAGTACTGGGAGATGGGGCCTAATGAGAGGTGTTTAGATCATGAAGGCTCCACCCTGATAAATGGATTAATACTACTATAAAAGGACTTGCGGGAGTGTCTTTGCTGACTCTTCTGCTCTTCTGCATGTGAAGACATAATGTTCCTCTTCTTCAGGGGACACAGTAACAAGACACCATGTTGCTACCAGAGACTGAACCTGCTGGCATTTTAATCTCGGACATCCTAGCCTCAAAAACAATAGGAAAATACATTTCTGTTCTTTATAAATTATCCAGTCTGTGGTATTCTGTTATATAAACACAAGGCACATTCCTTGACTTCCATGAGGTTTATCTTTCACCCTCTGGAGCAGATATATTTTACCATGAATAGCATGCTGGCTTCTTTTTTTCTTTTTGTCCTGAACAAACAACATGATATCGTCAATACAATTGACCAAACACATTGTTCTGTAAAATATCCAGATATATTCTCTCCAGACTACATCACGATAGAGAGTGGAAGAGTTAACATAGCCCTAGAGCAAAATGCTATTCTTTCTTCCAGGTGTCTACTGTCTATTTTTCTCCAAACTTCAAACTTAGAACAATACCTATAAGCATGGTAGTTGATTCAAAATCTCTAGAAATTACTTATCTTTCAAGTGGCCAATGTTTACTCAAATAACTATTGTTCAAATTTTCTAATTGTCATATTTTTCTTAATAAACAAAGCAATAATAAACAAATAGTACACTATGCCTTCTACATAAATTACTGGACATTCTTGGCTTTAACTCCATTTGTATTCATTTTTTTTTTTACTACATTTATGCTCAACTTGAACAATTTATTACATGCCTATGGTTTCATCCACCCTATCTTTGTTAATAATTCGTAAATCTCTATGTCTTTACAATAAAGATAAATCAATAGAGAGTCCAGTAATGGAACCACACATACATAAACAACTGATTTTCAGCCAAGATGTCAAAGAATTCCACTTGGGAAAGAACAGGTTTTTAAACAAAGTTTCTGAATAAAGATTAAATATTTAAAAAAAGGAAGATTAGTTCCTTTCACATTGCATATGCAAAATTTAATTTGAGAAGGATTGTTGACTTAAACATAAAACCCACAAGCATAAAATTTCCAAAAGAAAACATAGGAGAATATTTTTTACAATCATGTGGAAGGCTAATATTTCTTGAACAGATACCAAAATAAGCATAAAAGAAAATTCTAGGATTAAAATCAGGAAAATAAGAACAATGCTAAATGATGGTGAACATTGCAACTTTCACATTTCATGGGGAGTGTGCAATGGTGATACAATCACTTTGGAGAACTATTTTCCTGTTACTTAAAAAAATTTAAAGATATGTCTGCCCTATGATTCTTCATTTACTTCTTTAGTATTTAAACAAAAGAAATGAAAACATATGTCCACCAAAGTAGTTGTAAAAGAATATTGGTAACAACCTCATTTATAATAGCCAAAACTGGGAAACAAATCAAATGTCCAACAGAAGACTGAAAAATAGAATGAAAAAATAATTATGGCACATTCATACAACAGAATACTCATTAAAAAGTTAGTGAACTATGATAGTTACAAAATCATGGATAAATATCAAGATTATTGTAAGCAAAATAATGGTCAATATATATGATTCCACTTTTATGAAATCCATTAACTAATAAAACTCATATATGAAATAAAAATCAGAAAATACTTGCTCCAGGGTTGGGGAGGCAGAGTGGACTGGAAATGAATATGAGTAAAATTTCTAGGTGATGAAAGTAACCTATATTTTCTTTTGGTGGTGGTTACATCGGTATAATCAATTATCAAACATTAGACAACAGAATATTCCTGATCTATATTAATTATATTATAAAATAAAATAAAACATTTCTATGTTTATTATTTTTTCTTCTTAAAATCTAGTTCCCAAAATGTGCCACATGAAATGAATTTCTTTATCTTCTGTATTTCATGTTTTGGACAGTGTTGTTGTAATCTACCCTAATGACCTATATCACCTTAGAATTTTCCTGGATATCCTTTCCCATATGCTACACCTTTATATCTATTATAACAAGTGTTCAATTTGTCTTATCTTCTTTTCATATTTTCTGTATGGATCTCTTCTTCTTCATTCTTACAACTGCTACATTAGTTCAAGTGTTTACTATTTCTGCCAGAATGACTGTTCTGAATAATGTCTCCGGTCATGGTGTCTCTCTTCCATCCTCCAGTAAGCTGCCAGAGAGTTTTATCTAAAATATAAATCTGATCATGTAACTTTATATTTGCCTATAGAAAAAAATCCAATCACCAAGCATGTCATAAGTCTTCTTCATATGACTCTTGTATAACTATTTTTTCATCTTTTATTGATTTCCCCACTATTTGGTTCAAACTGAATTTCTTAGATTTATTCAAATTGACTCAGCTATTCTATAACTATATTACTTTGTTTACAATGCCCTCCTATCTGGAAGATGCTTCCTCATCATTGTTTATCTAGAAAAGAGTTGGAGTTGATATTTTAATATGTCTCTTTGAAACTATCTCTGCCAATAAACCACTCTACCCAAGTTAAAGTTTTGACCATATTCTTGTTTTACATATATCTTACACGGAACCTTTAAGAGTTTATTTCATATATTTGTTTATTATCTGTCTCACCATACTAATCTGTTAAACCCCTGAGGGCAGGGAAAATATTTGATTCATATTCATGTCCAATTCACTTAGCACAGTTGTTTGACGTAGTAGGCATATCATGGGCACTGTGAATATTTATCAAATGATTGAATTATAAGATATGTGAACTAACACATAAAAATATAAATACATGTATAGTATTAGAAACAAAAAGTAAAAATATCACTCATAGACCCATAATATTTACAAATCAATGGCATCTGTTTTCTACTTGTTATCTGTAAAGTATGCAAATCTCTTCTAATTTATAATTATTTCCTATCTAAGTGGGCTTAATAGTTAAAATTACTGCATTATCTTCTGTGCAATTAGGATAATAATTAACTATTCTCCAAATGTGTAATTATTTTTCTATTCTCCACTTTTACATTCTTTTCTTCCCTTTTCTTTAGTATTCTTTTATTTTTTATACTTTTACACCCATTTAGTGAACATCTACATGCATGTTTTTGGTTTTTACATTCTTTCTATAGCACCCTAGACACTTACATATCACTATATCATATAATGAATAATTAATGTACGCTATCAGAGTAACAAAGAAAGAAATGTTAAGAAAATGTGTGTATATATCTATGAAACATGAAATATGGAATATCAGTATTCTTTCTTTTTCTTTATTGAAGTATACTTTACATATCATGCCTTTACTCCATTTTAAGTGTACAATTAAATGATTTTCAAGGAATTTACCAAGATGTGCAGTTAATCACATAAATCACTTTTAGAGGAATTCCTTTCCCCTATTGAGATCCCCTAATTCTGCTCCCCAACTACTTTTCAAGCATGTCCCACCCCTCCACAGTGCCCACAATGTCGCTCAGACGTGGGCTTACCCCCCCGCCAAAGTCATTATCTTTGAAAGTTATCTTCCTTCAGTGATGCTGAAATTATTTCCAAACTCCCCTTTTGGAATTGTCTTCACAAACTGTTTAACACTGTTATAAGCAAAACTGTCATTAAGTTATGGTTACATGTCGGTGAGGAACCAACCTTAAGTACTGTAATTGGATATGGGTGATTTTGGTTGTTTTCAAAAATCACAAATACCCTTAAATGGTGAAGATTCACTACCAACCACGGAGCCATCTTTTAAAAATGTGCCACAGACTCTGAAAGTGATTCCACAGGGCTTCAGAACTGCTTAGTAATTGCTATTGTATGGTGGGGCACAGTTGGAATAAGAAAATAGCCACTAATAATGATTATGTTGAAGGGGAAGCATGATTTTTGATATTTAAGACATTGGTTTGTTAGTTTTTTAGAAGTTATATTGTGCACATTATGGTAGCTATTTCCAAGTCCCCAGGGAGGTCTACCATACAAGCCAGAAAGTGGACATGGTTGTCAAAGGCCAGCCCAGATGTTTTTAATATCTGCAGATGTCCCAGAGGACACCCAAGGCTTGGTTCATGTACTAAGATGGCCACTGAGATATGAAATGCAGATATACCTGTCACGTCCCGGTGCATTGCCATTTTCCTGACTCTCACATGATGTAAAAGTTTCCATACACTCACTGCCTGTCATGACTGCTCACATTGATAACTTTTAAAGCAAAGATAATTATCGTACCATGGAAAAGGCACTACGGAGGATTTCATAAATGTAGGTAAATTCATGACAAGAGCAAGAAAGGAAGGACGGGAGGGAGGGAGGAATACAGATGGACATGATAAACATAGTGACACTTTGTTACAAATGAGAAGGCCACTACTTTCAAGGATTTCACTTAGGGAGCCCTCACTGTGGACATCTGCAGACCATACTCATGACTCATCATTGGCTGAATCTTCCTTGCCCAAGCATACACTGTATCTGCTCCAGATGTGAGGAGCAAAGAAAACTATGTGGTGCAAACAGCAAGACAGCCTACCTGACCTCCAGAAAAAACACCTGACTGTTGCCTGCCAGACCAGCATGCGCGGTGCACAGCTCACCTGTGAGCCAGCCTCCCAGACAGCAGGGGCCAGGCCACCAGGCACAGCCCGGCCCTCTGCAGTGTGCAAACCCACCCTGTAGCCACCCACAGGGAACCTGCCTCATTTTGCTCTTCTGAGCATTTTGGCAACCTCAGGCCACGCAGCAGTTGCCTACACAGTGGAGAATAGCTTCATAACAGGAGATACATGATCTCATTAAGGTCATTAAAGTCTCAAGGAATCTTTATTTATACCCTTCCTTAGACCAGTATGGGTTTAAGATTGATTTCAATATCACACAACAGACAGCGAGTCACACTAATGTGTACTGGTGGTAATAGAAGCCAATACTATATAAAGAACAATCAAAATTATAAAACTCGTTAAACGAAGTAGAGTTGTGGTTAGAGAACATGGCACACCTGGAATAGATCACCACTTGACTCAGCGGGAGTACCTGAGGGCCCCATGTCTTAACGCGCAAGAATTGTTTATATAAGATGCTATTTGTATGAAATGGGATATTTCTAAGGTACATTAAAGCAAACTTCTTCCTTTAGCAATAAGTTGTGGATATTCTGGGAAACCCTTACTGCCCTTACTGCAAAATACATAGAAATAGCAGATAAAATGCAGCAAACATGCATTTAAATGCATAGGTGTGCTTTCAAGAGAGTAGGAGAAATACCCAGGGGAAAATGACAATAAGACAAAGCAGAAAACCTGACGGTCGATGAATACAAAAAATCATGAACCAAAAACTGCTCTGGAAACATTTGCCAATTCCAACAATCTAGAGACCTGAGTCTCAAGGGGGTGCAGGCAGCGGAAGACAAGGTTTTGGGCCCCTGAAAGGTAGGGAGTTGGAAGGGAGACCTCTGCATATATTCAAGACTTATGAATCAGGAAATATTACTAAAAGCTCCTAACAAAAGTCAAGAAATGAAAAGGAGCTTGTCCATCTCAGTCTGAGTCCTGAAAAAATTTCCCTTTGAGGATGCAAAACCACAGAAACAGGCTTGGGTTTTGAATTTATACTTCAGCAGGGTCTAAGAAAATCTAGGCCAAGAGAGAAATATAAAGAAATCTCAAGTACGGAATATTTTGGAACACTAGGCTGAAAAAAATACAAAACTTCTCCTGAGTGACACACTCACAGCTGAGATCTCACAGACTTCCTATCAATTAAAAATAGTTAAACAGCACCTACAAATCAAAATAACAAAACACATAAATTATTTATAGTTTCTGTTGACTCTAGCCCATGTTAGCCTATTTCCTTATGTAGACAGAAGTACAATAAGGTCAAGAATTTTGAAAAAAAAAAAACCATCAATACAATAGAAGTCAGGAAAAGAGGGTAAAAAAGAAGTATAAAAAAACTGGAGCAAAATAAAACATTTAAATAAGATTATATAATATAAATGTTAGTAATCACAATAAATGTAAATGGCTTAAACCACTCATTTAAACACACATAATGAAACTAGACTCAAATTGGAATCTAGCCATATGCTAGAATTAAAACTTCCCAACTAAAACATAATGGTAAAAAATTAAAAGAAAAAGAGATACCAAGAAAATATTAATAATAACCTCAAGAAAACTGATATGACAATGTTAACATCTGATAAAATAGATTCAAAGCTAAAAATATTATAAGAGATAAAAATGGTCACTAATTAATTATAATAGTTCCAATTTACCAAAGAAATAAAAATATAAACTTGTATGCCACTAAAAGTATAGCTCCAAAATACAACAAACAAAACTTGAGAGAATTAAAAAGAAAAATGGGCATATCCAACCATCAACACACTAAATTTTAATACATCTCTCTCAGTAATTGGTAAATCAAATATGCATAATTTAATAAGAATGCAGAAGATTTGGGCACCATAATTAATAAAACTGAACACATATATAAGACCTTGCATCAACAATTAATAATACACATTCTTCTTAAGCATATGATTACAAAAGAAGCTAGACTCAACAAATTTCAGATAATCAGTATCATTCAGAAAAATGCAGTCTGACAAAATTCAATTACAAAAAGTACAATAACAGAAAGATCATTTATAACAAAATACATTTGGAAATTATAAAATAGACATAAAATAACGTGAGAAATGATAATGGAAATATACTTAGAAAAATAAATGTTACATATCAAAACTTAAGGAAACAAGTAAAGTCTAAAAAAATTAGAGCTTTAAATTTTGTGTAATAAAATTAAAGTTTAAAAATTAATAAATTAAGTTATCCAACAATGGTACTTCTGTATGGGATCCTAAATAATTGAAATCAGGACTTCGAAGAGATAGTTGCATATCCATGTTCACTGTGGCATTATTCACAATAGCCAAAAGGTGAAAGCAACCTAAATGAATGGATGAAGAAAATGTGGGGTATATTCATGCAATGGAATACTACTATTCCACCCCAGAAAGAAGGAAATACTGTTATTATATGCTACAACATAGATGAATCTTGAGGATATTACACTAAGTGAAATAAGCCAGTTACAAAGGGATAAATACAGTACTGCATGGTTTCTCTTATATGAGATATCCAAAGTAGTCAAGCTCTTAAAACCAGAAAGTAGAATGATGGGTGCCAGGGACTTGGGGCTGTGGAGAGGAGTTGTTCAATGGGTACAGGGTTTTGTAGGGGAATCCCGAACTCCAACCCTGCTTACGCTGGCCTAGAGACCAAAAACAATAGAGATAATACTATAGACTTTTGAAGGGTAAAAAGTATAAACCAAGCATTCTATACCTACCCAAATTGTCATTCATAGATGAAGACAGAAACAAAGACAAAAAGAGATTCTCAAACATGCAGGAACTTGAGACATATCATTTGTATAACCTCACTGAAAATCTATTCTCCAAATTAAAATAAATTATAAACTGGCAAAGATCAAATTATTAATAATTATAATACCTATCATTTATTGAGTGCCTAATCTCTACCTAATCTTTACTTGACACTTTATAGATGTTACTTCTGGATCAAATTCCAATTCAGGTTGTGTGACATTTTGCAAATTTCTTAACTTCTCTTTTAATTTAGATTCAAAGTGATAGGATAGAACAGGAAGAGGTGGAAATCACAGAGGGTTGGTAAGAACTGGAGAGACAACGGGGTCCAAGAACATATCTGGCCACTTTTGCTCAGGACTAGATGTGATCATCATGTGCTGATTTTCTGTGTTGGACCTTTCTTCGTTCCTCCTCTTTTTCCACCTGCTCAGACTTTTAAACCTTTTTCTAACAACCTCTCCCACAACGGAATTACTGAAGCCCTGAAAGGCCTGGAGGTCAGTGATAAACATTTAAATTATTTGACTTTAATCAAATATTGAAAACTCCATCACCCCCAACATTGCACCTACATGCATGTGGAGAAATCCAACCACACACCACTGCAAGAGTAGCAGTAGCCCTTGCCACGAATCTTAGGAATCTCCTCCTTTTCCCTCCAGAGAGGGTGTCTGGGGTGGGGGGCTCCAGAGAATTGCCAGGTCTGCTTTGTCAAAAGTAACTTTGTTTTATGTAAGAATCACAGTTGGGTGGAGCTGGGCTGTGTTATGGTACATAAAGGGATGAAAGTGGGAGATATTTCTTATTTCTAAATGTATGTTCTTTATCCTTCAAAGTCTAGGTCCATACCTCTCAATGCATTTCTTTGCACAAAATCTCACTGCATCATTAGAATTGCCCACTGCATTGATAATATCATAATTCCATTCACTCTAACCTGATTAAACATGTGCTTGTCTTTTTTCAAAATAACTGAAGAAAAATGGCACACATGCTTCAGCAACGAACTTGCCACACCTGCAGCATGCGCAGAGCTGGTTTTATGTCAGACGTGATGTGTTTAACGGACAGCATCTACAAAGCTGCGTTGCATCTGTGCGTCTCATTTGACTTATTTCTTAAGACCTATTTGCCACCATTCTCTCCTTTGTGATTGTCATTGCAGAATTAACCTTTTTATCATCATTAGGGAATTATAGTTTAGCACCAAATCAAAACTGCAATCTTATTCTATCACATTTTGAAGTCGGTTTATGCTTCTAACCCCTTCGGAAGATCATGGATCATCACAGTGGGGTCATGATCTACAATTCCTTGAACACCCAGGAGGCAGAAATCGCAATACTCTGATTGACCCTGGGTGTATTTTAGGGAGACTGTTTTAGTAATCACAGTTTATTAGCACTGAGTTCTTAGGTGACCAGTTGTACAGAACATCTCTTACATTGCTGAATAAAAAGTGACTTGGGGCCTCTCGGGTGACGGTAGTTGGGGTTCACAGCAGTGCTGTAGGAGTAAGGACTGAGTCACAGAGTCTGTATTGAGCAATGGGGAGAATGTATTTTCAATCACACCATTTCTACAACAGGTCAACTATAACTCTCGCACAGCTAACCCAGCTCTAAAGAGAATATTGAGTAAGAGCAGCTATAGTCAGGCCCAAACCATCTGAATTCAATGATTTTTATAAATATGCTATTTTATTCTATCAGAAAAATTCTGCTCCTTGATTCCTTAAAACAACTTCTGCGCTACTTTATATAGGTAAAACTATAAATTTGCATAATTACTTCATTTAAAGTTATTAAATTGCTAAGCCTACAAAATTCATTAAAATTATTTTTACTGGATTCTAATCATTAAGTGAAACAATACCTTTTCTCTTGAAAAAGTACCGATTTCCTGGAAACTTTCCTCGTGGCTTTATTTCCTCTGTTAATTGATCCTGGTCATTTAATTCAATAACTTTTATAAAGTTAAAATTATAAGAATGTAATTGACTTTTGCTTAGCTTCCAATTATGTCTAATTTGTTTCTATTCAGTCTCATTAAATCTAATTATGGTTGGACTAATAGTAATTACTCCCAATAGTTCATTTACTTTAAAGTAAGGACTCTGTCTTCTGTTACTTCCAAGTAATTTTTCATCAGGGTTAGGTAGGGTCTCTTAATTATATTAATACAAATGGCTTCCTACATGCATCAGTAAGTTTGCATTTATTATTAGGCAATCCTACATAACTCAGCAAGGCTGGGCAGACCCTAGATATGGCACAGTGTCCGAGGTATCTGCCCAGTAGCCATCATTAATATCAATAATAATCGTTAGACCATCACTTAGTTTCACATTTCATTACCCTGGTTATAGGAACTTGTAAAAACACAGAGTTTGAGTAAAAGAGAGTAAAGGATAACATGACTAATACTCACACACAAATTTGGAAGAGGTAATATTTTCTCAGAAATGGTGCATTCCTGGAACAAGCTTATTTTGTGTTTAGTTCTTTAAGTATCCATTTCTATTTTGATAAATCATTGTAAAGATCCAGTTTCACAAGGACTATCCATGTTAGCAACCACACAAAGGAACACCTATAACACAAAATCAGAACAAGGATAGCCTGGGCTTTCCATTAAATACTCATTACTAAGCTTTCTCGGAAGAGAGAAAGCATGAAGTTACCTTCCTATGATGAAAAATGGAGAAAAAGGAAAAATAGAACAATAAACGTTTGGAGACAACAGTGGAAAACAAGTAGTAGAAACAAAAATGAATGGAATTATTGTTTTGTTTGGTACTGATTTTCTATCCTGATATAAGAAAATATGGGAAGGAGTAAGGCACATTTTTCAAGACAAATAGTACTTGAAACAAATGATTGTTAAAAATTATTTTGCAGTGCTAACAAAAATCTTTGTGACTTGTTTCTTTCATTTAAAAATAAGATATTGTATGATTCCATTTATATAAATTCTTGACATAAAACTATAAAGATGGGGAACAGATTAGTGGTTACCAAGGAGAAGAACTGGACGGGAAGGGTGTAGTAGCGGCTACACAAGGATAGCAGGATGGAGCCTCGTGCAGGATGCTACAGTTCTGTATCTTTATGGCATCTTTATCACATGTTACATGGATCTACACATGTGGTAAAATTACTTAGGTCTATACTACACATACACACACACATGAGAGCATGTAAAACAGTTGAGATCTGAGTAAGCTCTGCAAATTTTAGCTATGTCAGTTTCTGGGTTTTGATATTATGCAGTAGTTACACAAGATGTCACCATTGGAAGAAAATGAGTGGAGAATACACAAGATGCCCCTGTACCTTTTGTGGTTTCCTGTGAATCTATAATTGTTTCAAAAGAAAGTTTAAAATTAAGTATAGCAAGACCTAAAATCTATCACCTTCAAAGAGGAACAAAATGAGGATTAATTAAATTGTTCAACTGAGACTTTATTGTGTTTCTGCTCAAATCTGCTGTAAAACTGAGATACTGCATTCCCTTTTCCTGACTCTTGGTTTTCTTTGCCATGAAATAAAGTGATCTAGGTCATTTTCAAGGACCCCAAAATACTAACATTCTTTGATTATAGATGGATCCAACTGGACCCCTAATTTCAATAAGGATAAGGCTGTGTGCTGCACTGCAAGCATTATGTCTAGACACCCATACTGGTCCTAATAAATAATTAAATCTGGCATTTGGCAGCTGGAGGCCACTGTAACTTGTTAAGTGTTCCTGAAGCTTATTTTGTCAGTGTATCAAAATAAAATGTTAACATAATAGATATGTCTATTAGCAACTAACCATGCTGTGTTATCTCAGAAGACCTCCTAAGGATAATGCTAAGAAGTGGATTAAGTAAAAATTAGCCTGGATTTTACCCCCAAGATTCACTAAACTGATGAGGTAATTAGGTAAATAGGTATTCCATTCATGAAAATGCACTCTCTCAAATATCCAAACTTGGAGTTTCTGGGATGCCATTATTCTAATTCTTTATGCAAGTATTAATTGCATCTTCACTTGCTAAGCATCTTGAAGAACAGCAGCCTTACAATTTATCACAACTTCTTCATATACCTGTTTATACTGGAGATCATAATAATGTCAACTTTAACACTCTCAACAAAAAATTTAGGAACCAAACGCCACATAACATAGAGATAAATACCTAGGATGTCCATAAATAGTCAAAAGCTAAAAGGCAGTATCAGTAATCTCTGACAGCGCCGTGAAAAGACGTCAGGTTTATCAACATCAAGTTAATGAAAAAATACTTCTTAACCAGCTACTGAACTTTAAAATCACTGTGTTGGTTGCAACCAAGATATGAGCCTATTCAAGAACATAGACTATATTCACATGAATGTCTCTGCCAAACTCTCTCTGACCTCAACAAGAGAGTGAACAGGAAGGAGGGGTAGGACAGATAATAGCTCTCTCAACATAATTCTTCAGTCTCTGGGAGGCAAGGGAACAGGATCATTGCCCCACCATGGCTCTTTCCCATCTGCTTTGATCATGCAGGCAGACCTATAGCGAAATGTAATGAGAGCACTAACATTCAGTTTCCCCCGCCGTATTTTTCTTAGTTTCACACAGAGAAACACCTAGTCACATTGCCACAGACTGCACTCCTAACCCCAGGATTTTGCATTCTCATGCTATTGGCCACAAGATGCACAAAGCAACACAAATCCATCGCTGTAACTGGAAAGACTGCACAAAAGACACTAGCTATGGATGGCTGGTCAGAGCAATAACCTGATTCGGGGACATGAGAAACCTTACCTGCCTCTCATTTTCTAGCTATTTTGTAGGCTGCTGGTTGGCTCCCACCCCACTTCAGGCATGACAGAGTAGACCACAGTTAGGCCAATCTATAGACCCACCAGCTGCCCAGGAGTGGCCCTATGTGAAAAGTTCTGCACAAACAGGAACCAGATGAGCCGGGGGCGGTGGGGGGGGGGGGCTTCTCCTTGGCAATTTCCACTGGGAACGATAGAAATCCGTACTTGGCAGTAGAAGCAGAAGTGGAAACATTTTGAGATAGAGAGAGGCTTTGAAGGTCAAAATGAGTCAAGGTTAACGCAGGGTGTAGCAAAACTGCTGGTGCCTCCCCAACCCCCGTCTCAGGACTGAGCTGGAAGTGCAGGAATACCGTGGAGACAGCTTCCAGCTCAGACCAAAGGGACAGCGCTTCTAACTGCCAAGTTCCGAGGGAGCTATGATGTATTGTTCATGCCACACTCTCCAAACTGCCGCAGGGCCAGGCAGAATTGAAGATTTTACATACATATGTGTGTGCACATGTGTGTGTGTGTGTATGTGTGTATAAATAAGGGACAAAGAGTTCTGAGAGCAAGTATGCAGAAAGCCAGAAGACTGCCCTGTTACTCTCCCTCCAATTTGAGTGGATGGGAGGTGGGGAGCGTGAGGCCAGCACACTCGGAAAGTCTACGAATTCCAGATCACACCAGGATCCCAAAGAGTAAAGGTCGGCGTGTCAGAGATTCTCGGGTCATCGGTGGGCCTAGTCTAGCCACAGAAGACATCGAGGGCACAGGTTACCACTTCCCAAAGGATGGAAGATGGAAGGGTCCCGTCTCTCCACACCAGAACCTCCAGGTTTTGCTGACGCTGCTGCGAACACTCATCAGTTATGTTGCCCATCTGCTTTCATTCTGTCGTGCACAAACTTTACATGTCCAGCCACAACCAAGCAGAAATAAGGATAAGCAATTACAAGTGGATATTTCCCAGATGCAAGTTATTTAATATTTTTATTAACACTTAGAATGGCAATGTCATTCAGTCCCCACGCCAACTGAATATTCCGTAGGAAATGCAGCTACAGTACGTACCCAGTCATCCTTTAAAAATAAAGGGAAAAATGAAAATGTGTCTCTAGCCAAGCCCCTTTTTAACATTTCTGTATGTTACAAAATATAAATCTAAAACAATTTCTAGGTCATTTACAGAGGAAAAAGTTATCTTAAAATCTGATACTTAATAGGAATGATTGGAGATAAATATAGTCAGCTTAACCAAAATGAAAAGCTGCGGGGATAATATATGATTAGTGTCCAAACACAAGCCTTAGCCTACTATATCTAGAAAAAGAATATAAATATTGGATAGGAAAAAAATCAATCCTCCCTATCTTATCTCTTCTCAGGAGCACATTTAAAACCTTCATCTTTCTCATCATTTCAAGCACAAGCCAAAATATAAGCAAAACTCTTGCCAATTATTAGGATAAAAGTGAATTTTTAACCCTTGATTCCAAAAGCCATTGTCCTATTCTGGTTGAAGAAAAAAGTCATCTTCTGTCTTTTGCCATGGCACATTTAGGCTACAATTATAGGAGGCAAAATATATATATATATATATATATATATCCAGTGGACTGTTTATTCCAGCCCAAATTCACACAAAACAAAATGCTACCAGAGGCAAGCCCCTTTTCGCATCTTCTCTGCTTGGTACAATCTTATTCCTATTTTACTTCTCCATTCTCTTCCCTTGACTCTGCCCCGAGCAGCCCTGCGACTGCAGAGGGCCTCACTGAGCCAGCAGCCGGGCGGCAGATGGAGACGAGTCAGGAGGAAGTGCACTCAAGACAGTACCCAAGTCACAGCAATGAGCAAAGTGGCATGGCCTGGCAGAGTTTGAACACTGACGATGAGACTTCTGACCACACAGGGAGAAAATTCAGCACCTCCCGATACCCTATTCAAGGAGGGCTGAGTAGAGCCACCAAATTCCAGGTGTGATCCGCGCCCTGCACGCTGCTGCTGATCCCACATGCCAGGCCAGCTCAGGGCTTCCTTCATCAGTGCCCACCTCTTTCCTTTCTCTCCATCCTATCTCACCATTCCCTCATCTTCCTTCTCAAGAATGATGTCTGTACAAACTAAAAAAGAAAAAAATATATATTTTGTCAACCCTAGTTCTTCCTCTTTACCAGTGGCCCCCTAGCAGGGCAATACCGTCCCGCCCTGCAACCCTCCCCGAGGACATTAGCAATACCTGGAGACATTTGTGTTTGTCACAACCAGGGGAGGGGTTGCCACTGGCATCTGGTCTATAGATGCCAGGGACGCTGCTAAATATCCTACAATGCAACAGACAGCACTGCCTCCCCAGCAAAGAATCACATGGCCCAAAATGTCCATGCTGCTGAGGTTGAGAAGAATTGCTTTAGACACCATCGTTTAAACTTCACAGCTCAACTTCTTGCATGTTGTCTGCACTTAATGGCTTCTACTTTCTCCCTTCCAGCTCACCGCTGAACCCGAGAGAATCTGTCAGCTGCCTTCTCTGCTCCACTCAACACTGCTCCTGCAAACGTCACACACAATTCGCACACAGAAAAGTTCAACAAACACTTTAGTCCTCGCCGCTCTTCTTTGCCTTTGTACAAAGAGAATATTCTCATCAAGACATCGGTGAGATCATCAGTGACATCAGTGAGATGGCAGACTAGGGCCCCTCTGGCTTCACTCCCCCTACGCAAATCTAACTAGCAGCTATGCATGGCAGGAGGACCATCGTGAATGTGCCCAAATTCAGCACTGAGGCTGAGACACGTCTCTTGGGCCACAGAACTAAGAACAACCATGTCAGAGAAAGGCAGTTTTGCCCAGGCCACTCATGCCCCGTGTTCTGCAAACCTTCCTCTCAAGGCTCGAGATTTTAGTAAATATAATATATCAACCTGCTTTAGAGATGAAAGAGCTGAGACACAGGGAGGCTAAGTAACTTACCCGGGCCGGAGCTGTGACCTCAAGTCTGCATTTCCAAGGCCACACTGACACTAACCCAGGCAACGGAAGGCCCAGGGCAGTGGAGCAGGACACACTGGATCATGAAGGCAAGTGGGAGGGAAACTAGGAAGGACACCAGAGACAGAGCCGGGTGCCCAGTGGGCTCCTAGGAGATCCGTGCAAGGCAGTGAGGGGCAGGCTGTGCCAATGATGCAGAGTAGGGGGCAGGGAGGGCACCCCACCATAAAACCCCCCCTGTAAGGGCTCAGTGCCAGTGTGTCCCAGGCAGCGACCTGTCAGGGAGGCGCAGCAGATGTCACACACACCTCCACTGTGCTGCTCTGCTCCCAGGGGTTGTTGGCTCACAGTCAGGCATCGCCGGGTGTGACCCGGTGGCCCTCTGCAGTAGCAGCAGGCAAGTGTTCCCTCAAGAGCAGTGGTACTACTTAGTGAGCGCCCACACAAGCATGCCCCCTGTTTCTTGCTCTTACTGACATTTGGCTTCTGACGACTTTCCAGATTAGACAAAGCCTTTCCTGAGGCTTAATCCCCTGCCCCAAAGTAAAAACAGGCCAAAAATCCTCAGCTTGATCTGAAAATAAAATTTACCCTAAAATATCTATAGTGGTTT
>CAUYRT010085303.1:0-17548 GCA_963574885.1 Lepilemur ruficaudatus
GTAAAAAATGAGCCGGGCATGGTGGTGCATGCCTGTAGTCCCAGCTACTCGGGAGGCTGAGGCAGAAGGATCGCTTGAGCCCAGGAGTTTGAGGTTGCTGTGAGCTAGGCTTACGCCACGGCACTCACTCTAGCCCGGGCAACAGAGTGAGACTCTGTCTCAAAAAAAAAAAAAAAAAAAGTTTCAACTGACCCTTATCTGACTCCAGAACTGCCATCTCACACCTGCTAACGTGATTAAGTTTAGAAAAAAAATAAAAGGGTGGGGGTGTCCGGCAAATCTCCCCATCAGATATAGCCACTAGTCCAAGGTCAAAACGCCCTGGGCCCCTGAGGTACCTGACATGCATCATATACCCAATAAAATGAGCTCTGGCTAAGATCTCAAAACACAAAATATGTTTTGATTAACCATAGTCATCCTGTTTCAAATTAAGCCTTAATTGCAATCAATAATTCCTAAAAACTCACCTCAAGGCTTCAACGCCCCCCATGGTGCTAAAACAAGATAATAAATATGTCATAGCTAAGATTAATGCTTTTCTTTGCTTTTATAACTGTGCTTGCTTAATTAAATATTTTTAAAATATAGTTTTTTCCTGTAAAAGAGCCAGCTTCTCCTGACTCGCTGCTGCTCTCTAAAAACCTATCCCAGAGCGGGTGGGGAGCATGCCCAGCCAGCTAAATAAACTCCAAATTTAATCAATCTAGTCTAATCTAATGTTAAAATAGTCTCTTCTCGCGTTCTAAACTATAATAGTAGCTGCTTCCCATGGTGAACATGACCCCACGAAGGTGACACCACTGACCACAAAGTTGGGAACAGAGGCGCACAGTCACCTGGTACGCAGACAGCTCTGTGGGCTTCGGGGGTTCCCTGGGTGTTCCCAGTAGGGCCCCGGTTCTGAGAAGGCAGCTGCGTCCACTGGCTTAGGTCCCTGATTCCAACAGCAAAGCCACGTGCCCGCCGCTTCCTTCCATCGTACTGGGCTGCAGCCTGCACAGCCTTGCTCCTCTCCACGGCTCTGTCCTCCCCAGGGCACCCTGCTTACCTCCACCCTTCAGAGACACGGGCTCTCCGTTCTTTCCAGCTCAGCCATGTGCTTAACCTGCTGGGGACCACGCTTCACCCTGCGTCTCTGTGCGCGCTGAGACATCGGACTTCCTGCTCCACTCGGGCCACCACATTGCTCAGAGTGACTTTTACTTATTTATTTATTTTCACTTATATGTATTTTCTGATTTTGTGAATGATAAAATCTCTTCCGGACATTTTGCTTTATTTCCCGCCAGGCTTTTCCCCAGTAAATGGCCCTTTTTCGTGTCTGTGGTCGTCATTCACTAGCTCTCGTCTGTGTTTCCCACCCAGCACCCCATTTGCCTTCTTGCAGTAACGGCACCCCAGTTTTCCTTTGGGGGGACTACTCCGTTACCATTTGCGGGCCTGGTGTTTGGGTGGGCTGTCCCCACGTCCCCACTCCAGGGGTGTTTGTGGCCCAGGCCTGGCCCGTCAGGATGCTGTAGAGGCTGCTTCAGAGATGGGCCAGGAGCACGTAAGACTCAGGCCTGAGGTTTGCTGTCCCACGGAGACCCTGGTCCGACGCTGTCAGGATGTCCCCTGGAGCTGCTGGCAGCCTCGGCCTGGGGGAAACCTTCCTGGCAATCCAGCCATCCGTGAGAAAGCGGAGCCGGGAGAAGGCTGGACCTCACAGGAAGATTGAGCACCTGCTGAGTGGAACCTTTCCTCTGGACTTCACAAGTTCCTGTGAACCAAGAAATTTCTTTACTTTTATTATTTTTTTATAAGCCAGTTTGATCTGAGTTTCTATTACTTCTAACCAAAAGAGTATTGGCAAATACACATAGCATGCACAAAATATTGTATCCTGCTTTTTAAAGAAAAATTATAACAATCATGTTTCCCTGTTTCTGTGTAGGCTTTCTACAGATGTGTGATATTCCATAAACTGAGCTTACCCTACAATTAGAGTAGTTATTTATCAATAGGAAAGTCATTCTCCCTAAGAGAAAGGAGTTGAAAAGAAATCAAAGGCAAATAATTTGAGACTAATTTCCTCTTATTAGCACTACTTAATAAAGGTAGAAAATTTTTGAACTAAATTTAGGGGGGAACTCATATATATTTTATTTTGTTTTTTGTACAAGTTATATACAAAATCAAATGTATAGTCCACATAACAACAGAATATAAAATTTGTTCTACACTGATATTATTAAATATCTATAAGTAAACAATATTTTTTGTACCCCAATTTTAATAATCCTCTCTGTTTTTGACATCAGTTCCTCTTCATTCCTCTCTATCCTTTCTTGGTGCAGATTTATTATTTTTTTTAGCGACAGGGTCTCAGTCTGTTGCCCAGGCTAGAGTACAGCAACACGATCATAGGTCACTGCTACCTCGAACTCCTGGGCTCAAGTGATCCTCCTGTCAGCCTCCCAAGCAGCTGGGACTACAGCTGCATGCCACCATGCCCAGCTAATTTTTAAAATTTTTGTATAGATGGGGTCTCGCTGTGTTGACCAGGCTGGCATCCAGATTCTGGCCTCAAGCGATCCTCCCATCTCAGCCTCCCTAAGTGCTAGGATTATAGGCGTGAGCCACCACGCCCAACCTTTGGCACAGATTTTTAAGGCATATGAAACTTAACAAGGGTAAATGTAAAGTGTAACAGGTAGAATCAAAAACTGAATTCCAAATAGGTGAGGAAAGGGAGTTTGACCTCAGTGCCTTCGAAGAGGCACTAAACCTGATAGTTTTAGTGGGCCAAATGAGGTGACATCGGGAACTTTCTAACTATTCTCACTACACACACATAAAAACAAAAGAAAGAAGGGCCAGCCATAGTGGGTCACACCTGTAATCCCAGCACTTTGTGAGATTGAGGTGGGAGAATCACTTGAGGCCAGGAGTTCGAGACCAGCCTAGGCAACCCCATCTCCACAAAATATAAAATAAATAAATAAAAATAAAATAATTAGCCAGGCATGGTGGTGTACACCTGTAGTCCTAGCTACTTGGGAGGGAGGCTGAGGCAGGAGGAGCATCTGAGCCCAGGAGTTCAAAGCTGCAGTGAGCTATGATCACACCACTGCACTCCAGCCTGGGCAGCAGAGCAAGAGCCTGTCTCTAAAAATAAACAAATAAATAAATGGTAACTGTGTGAGGTAATGGTGGATACATTAATTCGCTTGATTTTAGCACTTATTTGACAATCAAATGGATATCAAAACACTAAGTCATACACTTTAAATACATACAGTTTTTATTTCCTTAACAAAGATGGGGGGAAAGAACTTTCTAATTAGAAGCAGGGGGCAGCACATGAGGTGGGGGCTTTGGAGTCAGGCAGACACCATTGAGGCTGCTGTGCACCTGGCTTCTCTATGTCTCGGTTTCCCCACCCAAAAAGTGTGCAAATAACACCTGTACAGTGTCAGGCATACAGGCACTCAATGCAATACACTGCTTTTGACTGTTTAGGACTGGGAGATAGAACCACCACCTGACAGAGACCTTGTAATTGTCAGAATTGGGTGAAGATTAAGTTTAGCTGCATGTAATAGAAAACCAGAAATAACAATAGTCTCAGCACATATGGGATTATTTTCCCTCACATAAAACAATTCTGGAGGTTGGTGATAGTCTGGTCTGGTGGCTGGTATGGTGCCTCCAACCACGGACCTAGGTTTCTTCCATCTTTATGCCTCACCACCTTAGTGAGTACCGTCCACACTCTAGATTACCTCATGGACTAATACGGCTGCAGCTGCTCCAGGCTTCACACTCCTGATAGCAGGATGGCATGAAGGCAGAAGACCGAAAAGGTGTTCAGCTCTTTTAAGGATTCTTTACAAGTTCCAACAAATATTTTCTGCTTACCTCTCATTAACCAGAACATGGTCGCATGTTCTCACCTATCTGCAAGGGAGGCTGGAAAACGTGTTGTTGTAGCTGAGCACATAGCCACCCTGAATAAAACTGGGGTTCTGACAGTAAGTGTCCAAAGATGAAATTACAACAAATTTAAAGATCTCACTCGGCTTTATTTGTGATTCTAATATCAGACAACAGTTCATTCCATGAAACAGAATGTGTTCCAATGAGTCAAGCAGCAAAGCTTAGCTCTACAGACAGGAAAAGGGGTGAAAAAAGCAGAAACAAGAACAGAAAGTGGATTGGTCATCTGAAGGCTAATTTCCTTGTAAGGTGGGTGGGGAGACAGAACGAAAGAAAACTGGTTTCTACAGGTTAAAGATGAAAACACAGGGAAAACTTCGTTCTCAAGCCGGTGGAGGGCTGGCACTGGCCTGTTCGGGGAAACTGGCTGTTGTCTCTCTCTCCCAATTTCTCAGAAGTTCAGACAACAACTCAGTTTGGTGATGTGGAACCTCAGTGTGGGTGACTCCATTGAGATATTTAGTCCGGTCGGTTGGGACCCAGTGCAGGAGCTTAATCCGACACAGTAGCCCCGGTAAACTTGATTTAACAAGTATTTTGACACTAAGGAAGAAAGGCAACTACAGGATGAGCAGCCAGCAGTCTCCGTAATTCCTTCACAAGGCACAGGTGGCACCAGTTGGTCCCTCACACTCGGGAAACGTGGGTTTGCCCTGTGACCTTTGGGGTGGCAGCAGGGTCCCCATGGGGAGAATACCTAATGAGCATTGAGCCTGGTGCTCAGAAGAACGGGCGTCACCTTGGAGGGTCAAGACGGAGGCTGGCAGGGGGGATTCAGTGAACAGAATGAGAGGGACACGAGGAGCCGAGGGGAGGGTGACCAGGAGAGGCAGCACGGGGGAAAGCGGGGCAGGGGGTGCAGATTTTGTCTGCCTGTGACAGTGCCATCAGTACTGTCATCAATGGTACCACCTGGAGCTGGCACCTGTCGCTACCTGCCGGTGTAGACCAGCTCAGACAGTAGGCACGGCCGCACGTTCTCACCTACCTGCCAGGGAGGTCAGGAAATGAGTTCTCACCGCGCCGGTCACTCGGTATGTTTCGTATCTCGCCTGCACATTAGAGAGTGCTGGGGAGCTTCAGTTCTAAAGCCTGACAGGATTCAAATCCCGGATTCTGTGCTTTTAGGAGCGTGACTTCAAAGTCACTTATTCCCTCTGAGGCTCAG
The DNA here is from genome assembly GCA_963574885.1 of Lepilemur ruficaudatus. Taxonomy (NCBI): domain Eukaryota; kingdom Metazoa; phylum Chordata; class Mammalia; order Primates; family Lepilemuridae; genus Lepilemur; species Lepilemur ruficaudatus. The sequence continues at coordinate 5,150 of CAUYRT010085303.1, forward strand.
CGTCCCCCTGTGACATGGGTATCCTGATAGATCCGCACCCACCTGGAGACGAGTGGCCCCTGGGAGGCTGCTTAGCTCCTTCTCTTGCCCGTGAGAAGCAGCCACTAAGTGTTAGCTGATAACCCCTGGAGAAGCACAGACACAACAGACTGGAACCTTCCACTCCAATCACCTTCATAACAAGGACCATCAACACACGTAGGTTTATCTGGTCTACACTGTTCCAAGGAATACTCAAGGGATTTGTGGATATTTGGTTCTCTCCCCTCCCAGCCCGGTGGAGCAGGGAGAAGATGGAGATTATCTGTCCTACGCCAAAAGGGCTAACCCCACAGCTAAAGACGGTCAGGGCTAGCCCCTGCCCAGGCTCTTGGGCTTTGCTTATTCCTACTCGCCACTGCTAGAAATCTAGATTCCCTGCAGAAAGACTGGCTAAATCAGGGTCCTGAGGCACTGATATAGAGAGAGGTGCCAGGAGGGGTTCTTTCCAGACAATGGTTCTCAGTCAACATCTGCATTCCCTTCTCATTCATCAAAGTCACAGCCATCATGACTCCCCACGGCCCTGTGGCTGCACCTGCACCTGTAACACACCTCCACCCTTTCCCAAGACATGTCTTTCTTTCCCTATGGACCTGCAAACCCAGCGACAAATTGTCCTGTATCCTCAGCCCACCTACACGGCCACTCTGGATGCTCAAGACCTTGCTCTGCAGGTGCCTGTGACATCACCAGCTGTCAACATCCCCCTGTGACCTCACCACTTGGACAACCCAGCCCAGCTGGGCTGTGGTCACTCCCTCGAACCACCACAAGTGGCAAAGGGCATAGATGACCACTGAGCCCTCGGGAGGGGACGGAGCCACCAGCAACCCCACACATGGCTCTCCCGAGGCCTCCCTGTCCAACAGCAGGTCTACGGACAGCCCAATAGGGAGGTCCCAAGATCAGGTCCCCCTCCCTGCAGATGTCCCGGTGGTGGTGGGCAGCCCTGCAACATCTGTTGAACAGGATGCAGATCAGGACTCCTTCAAGACAACTACCTCCAAGGCCGAGTCAACATCTGGGGACAGAGACAAGAATGCAGTTGCTCCCAGCAACAGCCAGGAGACGACTGAAGGGATCAAAGTTTTGCTCCCCAGGCGAGACCCAGGTTTCCTGCAAATGTCCACGAGCCTCCAGGACCAGTCAGGGGACAGGGTGGTTCAAGAGACAAGGGAAACTCAGAGTCTGGGGGCTTTCCCAAGTCACTCCCTGAGTGAGGACGAGACACTGCAAGTGGGGAGTATTTCCAACAAGGAGCCAGAATTAGCTCCTCCTGCCCCACGTGCTGAGGTGCAGCCCACCCAGAACGCAGAGCTTCCGCCCACCGTGAATGACGCTGATAAGTCCCCTGCAGACGCCAAGGGCCACCCTCAGGCCACCAGCACCATCAAGGCTGCTGAGGAGAAAGCGGAGAGTCCAAAGGCCTTACACTCTGACACCGAAGCTTTGCCATCAGACGAGGCCCAGGTGATGACAGGGGACGATGTGATGGATGGCTCAAGCGAGCCGCAGGCTCGATCTGACTCTCCCTCCCCAGGAGGCAGAATCCCCCTGTTGCCTGGCCCCAGTGAGGTGGCCCCGAGGGGGAGGCCCCTGGACCCCAACCTGTACATGGCCGATGAGGAGAACAACTACATGCGCTCCATGACCAGCTTGCTGGGCGGGGGCGAGGGCTCCATCAGCTCCCTGGCAGACATCCTGGTGTGGTCCGAGACCATAGGCATGGGCACGGCCATGGGCTTCCTGGCCTCTGACCACAGCACCGTGGCCGACGTGCTGCACAGCACGGGGCCCGTCCTGCGCTCCGTCTCCAGCATCCTGGGCAGCGCTGGCTCAGCCTTCTCCTCCGGGCTGGCGTCAGGGACCGGCTCGGCCCTGCGCTCCGTCACCCACATGCTAGAGACGGTGGAGCGGAGGACCGTGGAGGGCATCCGCTCGGCCGTGCGCTACCTGACCAGTCACCTCACCCCACGCCGGGCCCATGCTGGCCCCAACTGTGATTAGATTCCCACGCAGGGACCCCCGAAGGATTGGCTCAGCAGCCTCCAGAGACCCCGGGACGCTCAGGCCCTTGCCCACCCCTGCCCTGGATGGCTCCCCCAGCCCGAGCAATAAATCACCAGCGAGCGTTTATTTCCTAAGCGCCAGCCTCCTCCCTTGTCCGTGCAGTGAGCACCGGGGTGAGAGGACCCAAGGGTCGGGGTGTTCTGGAAACTCAATGTGCCCTGAGGGCTTCTGGGTGGTCCCGGTCAGGGGCTGGGGGCAGAAGCACACAGAGAAGAGCCTGGGGGCTAGAGTGGGGGTCTCAGACCTGCAAAAGCCAGTCCTGACGGGACCTCCACCCAGGTAAGCTCCTTCTCCAGGGCCCTGGCTGGCCCAGCAGGCCCAGGCCGAGGGGCCGCAGAGAGTGGGGAGCTGGAGAGCGCCCCCGAGGACCAATGCAGGTCCCACCCCGGCACCAGCACTGCCGCGGGCAAGTCACTTCACTCTGAGCCACCTCAGCAGCAGGACGGAGAACAGACCCATACCACGATGCTCCCGACATCAGGGAAACAACACAGGCCATACGCAGTGTCTGCACGTAACAAGCCCACACACTTCAGCTGCCGTTATTATCCTCCAGTGGGCTGGGGACACCCTGCAAGCAGGGATCCAGGTAGGGTGACCAACTGTCTAGTTTGCTCAGACTGAGGGGGTTCCAGAATGTGGGACTTTCACATTTAAAACTGGAAAACCCCAGGCAAACCAGGGTGAGTTGCTGACCCGAGATCCGGTCTCTTTCCTGGTATTTGCCTGTCGGTGACGACATGCACTGTGAAGGCACTAGCACGGCAGGCCTTGATCGCAGCGACGGGACAGCCACCTGCTCCAAAAGCCCCAGCCCGCCCTCTGGCCACGGTGCCACATCTGGTGGTGTGAGTGAGGCTCACGTATTCCTCACTCACTCCCGGCAGCCTCCAAATGGGAGCCCTGGGGGTGAAACCAGCCCACTGATTCATTCGACCTATATTGTGTCTCTCAAATTGTATATTAATTGCTAACATTTTTAAAACAGGAGATTTTACATAAAAAAACCCTGGATTTCTGCTTCTCTGGAAAAATCTAGGGCCCTCATTTCTTCAGGGTGCTCATGCTCACTGTCGACCACAGCCTACCTGGCCCGTGCCAGTGACTGATGTCACCAGCCTGGCCCCTAGAGGCGTGTGCTTGCCGCCCCCACCCTGCAGACGGCTTGCATGAGGAAGAGTGATGCCAGGCCCCAGGAGGCTGCACAAGTGAACCAGGTGTGTGAACCCCCTTCCCTCCAGGAGCTGCCTCTCTCTGTAGGTGCAATGTGAACTGTACATTGAGATGTTGATGTAGAGCCCAGTAATCACGGGACTTCCAGAGAAGCAATCAAGTCAGACCTTAAAAGAGAGGAGAGATGGTGCCTCCAATCAGGACAACGTCCGAGACAGGTGGGGGTGAAGGGTGGAGCCCGCAGCTCTATGTGACTGGAGCCCACAGCGGAAGGCCACCAAGTCCTTGCAGACCTCAGAAGGGACACTCTGGCCTCCACCCCATGGTGTGGTGGACACTGTTGGGCTGTCCTGACCCCCTCCAATGAAGGGCTTGTTCCCACAGCTGCTGGGAGTGCTGTCCCGGACAGCCTTCGGCACCAGCCCCGTCAGAGAGTGCCTCATCCAAGGTTGTGCCAGCCTGTCCCCAGCAGTCCAATCCCCTGATTGCGCCCAACCTGGGAAAACTCCAGCACCAGAGCTCCGCGGGGCTAGCTGAGGCTGTCATTGGGCCTGCAACACAGGCTCCACCTGTCCCCCTGCCCACTCTGGCTTCATTCTCCTCCTCCTCACACGGCATGACCCCAAATAAACATCCTGGGCACAAAGCCTGTGTTCTGGGGAACCCAAGATGTCACCGTAGGCTGTTAATTTTTCCTGAGATGTGTACGTCCAAGTTTCTGTGGGAGACCCACATATTGAAACCATGGAAAAAGTCTAAAAATTTTAAAAAAGTAGTATCTCTTTTCTTTAAGAAAAGAAGTTTGAGGCCACTTTGACAATGGTAAAAATTCTAAAACTTGGCTGTTTTTACTTGCTTTATAAGGAAAGTATCTGTTTAGTCTGTGGGCACGTGGCTAATTGGTTAAAATTACTATGTGGCTATGGTTCACGTTACAGGGGAGGGTGAGGTACAGTTTCTGTCAAGGAAAGGAGCGAGTCGGGAACAAAATAGTCACCTGTAAGGGCAGGCCCCACAGAGAACGTGATGGAGTGTAAAGGTAAGCTCAGAACTTACACACAGTTACATTTCTAAATGAAACACGGGAGCTGATCAGACTAAGGGTATTCCTTAGGCCGCCTGGATCTTGACGACTATACTTGGGGATTTGAGGGACACTTTTGAGAAAAGAGGCAGTTCAGAATATAACCTGAGATGCCACCGTTGAGCTGACCCAGGCTGGAAAAGTGTCCCTAGGAAGCTCTTGGGAACAAAGGCAGGAGGACAGAGGGGTATAGACCCTTCACCTGAAGTCCCTGCCAGAGCTGAACAGCAGGACAATGTAACAGTACTCTGAGACTCAGAAGACAGAAGGCCCAAGTCGTCCAGGAAGGACCCAGCCATGGCAAAGATCTTCAGGTGTAGGGCCTGGCTGAGGGATCTTTGGGACAGGTAACCACTGACCCTGCACCTGGAAGCAAGTTGGCCCATCCTGTGGCATCCTAAACAAGTGGACACTGTGACCTTAGTCTCCAAACCTCCTTAGATGAGGGCCTTAGTCCACAAACCTCAGTTTCCTCATCTGCAAAACGGGTCTTCCATTTGTCTCACAGAGATGCTATGAGATGCATTCTTTAAAGACAGCATTTAACAGCAGACATATGACAAATGTCAGTTTTCTTTCTTCGCTGGGGTTTTATGTTGTCTGTGCATTGGATAGGAGTCTCTTAACAGACAGTTATAGAAACTCAAGGTATAGGAGCTTAGGCACAAACAGGGCTGGGTCAGGAAGGGCTAGAAGAAGCTGGCTTTGGGGATGCCTGGAGTCGGGACTCAATGCTGTCAGGACTGTCCCCATGGCCTGTCTCTTCCTCCCATGGTGCCTCAGCCCCTCCTCCAGTCTGCTGCTCCCACAGGAACACAGATCCTGGAAGCTCGGGGCCCACAGGCTTGCAAGACCAGAGGGGAGATGGCTCGGTTTCCCCTGTTCCAGTCTGATCAGTCCGAGGGGAAGGACCGGCTGGCTCAGCCCAGAATGTGTGTAGGAGAGGTCGGCCTCACCCGTGCTCCTGGCACCTCTCAAAGCAGCCACTCTGCCCCAACCAAGCCACACTCCTTCCAGAGAGGGGAAAGAGGGACTTGAGGCAGCTTGTCCCTCCTGGCTCCCCTCAGTCCTCCACTGCAGGTGGCACTGCCCTCACCTCCATCTCTCGTTCTTAAGGTTCCCCAGCAGATAAAAGTTGCTTTTCCCACAAAAACAGGCCAGGACTCCAGATGGGGTCTTACGTCAGTCCACGGCCACACAGAGCCCACTCCTAGGCTCTGGACGCTGGGATGTGCCCACCCACTACACATGAGCTTGTCTGTGAATGCTCTGCACACGACCAGAACTTTCCTTTAACCATGTGCTTTGGAAGAGCCGAGGCATCCAGGCCTTTCAGTACACCACCCCCATGTCCCACACCTCCACCGACTAAAAACTATTCCTTCGCATTTCTGAATTTTAAATGTCAACCAAGGAAGAAATAGGATTCACCCAAAAATCTGGTTTTGCTACTAACTTCCTGCATTTTATTACTTTTCAAAATGCAGTCTTTGGTGGGGAAAAACACCTCCAACAGACGGGCTCCAACACACCGAGTCTGAACAAGACAAGCAAGGTCCTTCAACAAGAGACGATTAGGGTTACCCCGGCCACAGATGAGGTGGCGGATTGCCTGGCCCCTGCATGAGGTCCTGGGCCTTTGTTTCCCAGCCGGGGCTTGCTGGCCTCAGCACTTCACATTCTGCTGTGGTGGGAACAGATGAACAGAGACAGGGACATCCGAAGAACAAGGCCCACATCGGAAACTTGGTGGTGGTCAATGCAGGCTGCCCTGGCAAACCCAATCCCTCTCCCCAAGCAGCAGTGGAGGAAAATGTCACATAGCACAAAAGCCAGGGGAGGGACACGAGAAAGGAGGGAAACCAGGGAAGGGAGCAGAGTGGAGTGAGCAGGACCAGTGTCTCCTCCCCCAAGGCAGGTGGCCAAGCACAGAGATTTCCTGGGTGACTAGAAGCAGGGAAATGAAAACATCCCATGCTGCCACCTGCTCCTGTCACCAGAGCAGGAACCCAGGTTGGAGCGCTGTGAGGGAATGAGGCTGGAACAGAGGAGGTCAGATGGGGTGAGGGCGAACAAAGGCCTCTGTCAGAGCAATGCCCCTGGCTGCAGGGCGCGCTCCGGCCACAATGGGGCTTTCTCTGGCCACAGCAGCCCAGCCAGCCCAAGGACAAGGAGGGTGTCTGGGCTGCAGCGGGCCAGGTGGAGCCTTTTCCTGCAAGGAAAGAGCAGCTCCTGGCCAGGACTGGAGCAAAGGGACTGGGTGGGCACCCACCGACCACCCCCATGGCAACCATGACCTCAGCGCCTGGGAGCTCTGTCTGGTTGCTACGCAATGGCCGGCCCAGTGATGTCAGTCAATTGAGTTTGGTTCCCAAGGCAACTGGCCAGGAACTATTTATGTGGAGGAAACGTGCTCCAGGCCTGTGCTGCAGGCAGGGCCCCCCCTCAGCCCTCTGTCTCTCCCCACTCCAGCCTTTGGACCGCCGGCTTTGTCCTATTTCTAACCGCACTCCGGGGCAAACCCCCTGAAGGGGCCTCTGTACCCACACCGCCACCCTCGTTGGCACATGGTAGGCGCTCAGCACAGCATTGTCATGGGACAGTGGACATCTGCTGCGCTCTCAGAGCTGCCAGACGCGTCAGCACTCAGAATCCCTCGTCAGGCTCTGACATCGAGCGCCTGGACACCTGTCCTCAGTGCCAGGTGAGCAAATGGGCTACATCATTTCTGGGCCACAATGCTAAAAAAAATGAAAGGCCACTTGTGCAAAATAATTGGAGGGACTGTGTAGGAAACAGGCCCCAGCCCTGCCCACTGACGGTGAACTACAAGAGCATGGAAGTGACAAATACACAGGTAAACGGAGGCAGGAGACATCAGTCACAGAAGACAGAGCATAACGTTCCAACCTGGAGTGGAGAAAGGTGAGGAACAAGGCAGGACAGGAGGGGAAAGACCATCAGATGTGCAAAGGTAAAACAGTCACCTAAATTTGGGCCTGAGAGCTGGCCCAGGCCAGCCAGTGGCGGTGGCTCAGGACTCAGGGGTCGGTGACTTGGTCTCAAACGTAGGTGATGCAGTCTACCCTGGCCTCCCCCAGGGTCCTCCATCCTAACAGTGCCCTGTCACTGCAAAGTGCTATCCAGGTCCCTCACAATCTGTTTCCAAGGAGCCACCAGCTCCCCCATCCCAAGAGGCCAAGCACCAACATCCAGCCCAGCTACTGCCCAGGAGCCATGGCACATTCTGTCTGTCTGGACGAGGAAGGGCAGCGTCTCTCCTCAACAGTCAGTGGCCGCCGTCTGCACGCTGACCAGGCGTGTTGCACCTCTGGAAGAGCAGCCTCCAGCCTGGCTTTCCTGGGTAGTGACTCTCCAGTCAGATCCGAAGCTGGGAAAAGTCTCTGGCCCAGGGGTGGGAACCTTTCCACGTTGGAAGCAGCATTAACTTAGCTGTAAATCAAATAAGGCCACAATCAAGACCCTTCAATTAGATATACTTTAACAGGTATATTATTTTATAAAAATCTAACTACTATGTACTTAATAATTTCAAAAAATGAAAACGATTTGTTAATTTTAAAGTTAACTCACCTTTTAATGACTTTGTTGTGTCTGCTTTTTGTTGGAAAGAATCTGAATATCTGGTTGCAGCATGGAGGTCCAGTTTCAGTTGATCCTCTAGATGGGCATCAGTCATTTGTGACCTTAAGGGCGTCTTGATTTGGGTTAGGTAGGATAATATACATTTGCAGCAATAAGTGGTTGGAAAGCAAGAAAGCATTTTTAAGCCATGTAGCTGAACGTGTGGATTTTTCTACTGCATTTTTCCATATTTCAACTGGGATCTTTCTTAGCCTCAATGACTTTATTTATGTTTTACCCAAACAATGACTTTAAAATGTCATCTCCTGAGAGCTTAATCAATTCCATCTATAGTTCTTTAGGTGCCTTGGTGACATGAAGGGAGGCTCAAATGCTAATCTAAGTATGATATGATTCTCAAAGTCAGCGAACCTTTCACTGTATTCTCCAATTAGCAGGTCTGTTACAGCTACGTGTTCTTCAAATGATGCCCATATAGCACCCTGCTCATCAATGACTGGTGAAAATGTTCGTCTCAAATTTCCTTTTAAAGAAGTGTTTTGAAAAAGGGTGGCTTTTTTTGAAATGCTTGGATTTTTTTGCTACATATCACGTGTAGACTTAGTTTTACCATGCAAAGAAATACTCAAGTCATTTTGATTTGACACGGTATCACACAGAAATGCTGCAGTCCTATAGAAATCTTTTTTCAATAATTCACATTGCTGATTCTGTTCTTCATAAAATTTAACTATCTGTTCTCGCAGAGAAAAAATTTGGCCAACACCTGTCCCTGCGACACCCAACGCACTTTCGAATAACACCGCAAATCCACACTGAATACCTCATTGTTCAACTCTAGCGTGTTATGAAACTAATGATGCCTTGTTGCACTTACACAAATCTAGTTAACAATACTTATGACTTGTTCCAAAATGTCATTTAAAATAGTAGCTTTAGCAGAGATTTTGCTGATGCAAGATACAAGGTAAAGAAATGAGAGCAGTTGGATCTGTTAATACTTTTTTTCATCTGTGCAATAAACCCTCATGTTTTCCTGTCATGGAAGATGCACCATTTGTATATACACTAAATTTACCAAATTCAGTCCAATTTCTGGAAAGTTGCTGAAGATATCTATTCTTTGTATTCTGTTCCCAACCATGCCCAAAGTGAGTAACCCTTTGTAGGAAAATCTTCTGTTATGAGCCAGATGAACTATAAAACCTACGCTGAGATTGTAGTATCAGTTGATTCATCCAAGCGATTGAATAATATGTATTTTCCTTTTGAAGTACCACATGAGGTTGTTCTATTAAGTCAAAGGCTAATTCATGCTGCCAATCAGTTACAGTTCTCCTTGAAAGAGGCAGTTGTTTGTACTTAAATGTTATCGGGCTCTAAGCATCCTACAACTTCTTTGACAATGCATTCATTCACAATTTCTACATCACTGAATGGCATCCCTTTTTACTGGAGTATATAAACTACTTTATAAGTTGCTTCAGAGGCATTATTTCCAGGTCTTACTGCTGCTTGAAAGAACTGTCTTTGCAGCTAGGGCATGGTGGCTCACGCCTGTAATTCTAGCACTCTGGGAGGCCGAGGCAGGAGGATCGCTTGAGCTCAGGAGTTCGAGACCAGCCTGAGCAAGAGCGAGACCCCGTCTCTACTAAAAAAATAGAAAGGAATTAGCTGGACACATATACATATGCAAAAAAATAAAAATTAGCTGGGCATGGTGGTGCATGCCTGTATTCCCAGCTACTTGGGAGGCTGAGGCAGGAGGATCGCCTGAGCCCAGGAGTTTGAGGTTGCTGTGAGTTAGACTGACGCCACAGCACTCTAGCCCGGGCAACAGAGTGAGACTCTGTCTCAAAACAAAATAATAATAATAAAAAAATTTTAAAAAACTGTCTTTGCTTTTGATCTTTCAATTTCTGCAATATACCTTTTCACACCTCTTTTTCTAATTTAAAATATTTGTGGTTCTTCTGAGTGTTGTAATGCTGATGAACACTGACTTTCTTTAACATTGATATTGCAGTATCAAAGCAAGCAATTTTATCTTTAGCAGAAACAAGATAATCTTGCAAATTCTCAATCCTCATTAAAAAATCTGTTTTCTTCCTTTAGCATTCTCTTCATCATCCTTGACATGATGGGCCATTAAGCAAACAGAATTTAAAAATACTGTCATGAGGCTGGGCATGGTAGCTCACACCTGTAATCCTAGCAACTCTGAGAGGCTGAGGCAAGAGGATTGCTTGAGCTCAGGAGTTCAAGACCAGCCTGAGAAAGAGCGAGATCCTGTCTCTACTAAAAATAGAAAAATTAGCCAGGCGTCATGCCAAGCACCTGTAGTCCCAGCTACTCAGGAGGCTGACACAGGAGGATCACTTGAGCATAGGAGTTTGAGGTTGCAGTGAGCTCTGATGACACCACTGCACTCTACCCTGGGCTACGGAGCAAGACTCTGTCTCAAAAAATAAAAATAAAAAAAACTGTCCAGCTGTACAACTATTCACAAATTTCACTTCAAATATTTAGGTCATTATGTATGAAATGTCTGATTTCAAATCAAAAGTGTAGTTTATTATATCTCAAACGAGAAGCAGTACAATTAATCAAAGTATGCGCCTAAACTATCAACACAATTTTGCCACCTTAACGGTAGCTTGTTTATGCCAGCAGCAAAGAAGCCTGGAGAACAAGTAGCAATGAACTCTTGAAAGGCATTTTCCACAGCTTGTTGAGAACTGAATATTTTTCCTTCCAAGTAACGGTCCAAAGCCTGGAAAAGGTGGTAGTCAGTTGGTGCAAGGTCTGGTGAATACGATGGATGACAGAGAGTTTCCAAGTCCAGCTCCTGTAGTTTGAGCAGCGTTCTGTGTGTGACATGTGGTCGAGCGTTGTCTTGCAAGAGGATTGGTCTGTCTCTATCGACCAATCTCGGCTGCTTAATCGCAAGCATCTTCATCATTTCGTCCAATTGGTTGCAGTAGACATCCGCTGTAATCAACTGACCAGGTTTCATGAAGCTGTAGTGGACAATACCAGCGCTGGACCACCAAACAGACACCATTAGCTTTTTTTGATGAATATGCAGTTTTGGACTGTGTTTTGGCACCTCATCTTTATCCAACCATCGTGCGGAACGCTTGCGATTGTCAAAAAGAATCCATTTTTCATCACACGTAACAATACGGTGTAGAAATGCTTCACCTTTATGTCGTGACAGCAAAGAAAGGCAAGCTTCAAGACGATTTCTCTTCTGACGCTCATTTAATTCATGTGGAACCCATCTATTCAGCTTCTTTACCTTGCCAATTTGTTTCAAATGGTCCAATATTGTTGGAATACTAACGTCAAACCTTGCTGCTAATTCACGTGTAGGTTGAGATGGATTCGCTTCCACTACAGCTTTCAGCTCATCATTATCCACCTTGGTCTCAGGTCGCCCACGTGGCTCATTTTCAAGATTAAAATCACCACAACGGAACTTCTCAAACCATCGACGTACTGTGCGTTCATTAGCCACATCCTTCCCAAACACTTCGTTGATATTTCGAGCTGTCTGCGAAGCATTGGTTCCATGACGAAACTCATATTCAAAAATAATACGAATTTTTGACTTATCCATGGTTTCACAAAAATTGCTCTAAAAAAAAAAATTTGAAAGATAATCACAAGCCAAAACATGTATTTGCAAGACTGAGGATGTACTTTCACAATACAAATAAAACAAGAAGTGTCAAAGTGAAATGTCAGATATTAACTGTCAAACTTAGTACTTAAGGAAATCGGACATTTCATACTTAATAGCCTATAGCCACACAGTATACTGCTATCAAAAGCTGATAACAGACTGGAACACTCAACCCCCATAAACTCTCATCAACTAGCCACATGCCGTAGTGGCGCCAGTCAGGCAGAGGAACTTAGAACTAAATCATGAGCATAGCAGCCATCAATTTAGCCCTTATGGCTTACTAATATTCTAATTGTGCCAGTCAATCTAGGAGGATTACTTTGTTGAAATTTATATTATTCTTTGGTATTTTAAATGCATTCATTTTAAAAGTAAAATACAAATCTAAAAGATGGACAAAAATGTATTAATAAAAATAAAAGGATTTGTTCTGTAAAATTAGGATTCAGTCGAAAGGCTGCACTCGAGGACCTAGAAGGCTACATGTGGCCTTAAGGCTGTAGGTTCCCCACCCCTGAGCCAGATCCTACCTCATCATCTTCAGCTGCCCATCTGCCCGAGGAGGCCTCAGCTTCCTCGTCTTCATCTCCAACCTCTTCCTCACCTGGAGAGAATCAAGGACCAGGTAAACACCACACTGCCCTCCTACTGTGGCTCTTTGGGGACTCTCCCAGTAACAGATGTGTCAGGGTGGACTGTCCCTGGACTTGCCTCTGCTGCCCCACAAACTGCA